>JASDQU010314497.1:1733-13435 GCA_032191745.1 Picea mariana
ATTTGCAGAAGGGGATCAGGTGTTTCTGCAACTGCAATCATACAAGCAAACTTCCCTCAAGGATGAGCATTGTCAGAAGCTAGTGCCCAAATTTTATGGTCCTCATACAATTCTCAAGCGTGTGGGACAAGTCGCATATCAGTTAGCTCTGCCCAATCAGTCGAAGCTACATCTAGTTTTTCATGTTTCATGCTTAAAGAAGGTGATTGGAACTAGGTGCCAAATTCAAACCAACCTTCCCGAGTTAGCTAAAGAAGGATCCATTTGGCTACAACCAGAAGCAGTTTTGGACTAGCGTGAGCGTCGCCTGCATCAAAGAACCATCAAGAAAGTGCTAGTCCAGTGGAAAGATACGACTCTAGCAGATGCCACTTGGGAACTAGCTACCATTCTACAACAGTTTCCACATCTCAAGCCTTGAGGAAAAGGCTGTTTTTAAGGGGGCGGACATGTTAGGGTCCTAACCCACACATAGGTATATCAATATATTCGAATGTAATAAAGGTCAATATTAATAAGGCCTTTCAATAAAATAGAATAAGGCGGATGTAAGAAGACCTAATAGAATCTTCCGCTTCTAGAAGGATCTTCCTCTAGATGCTTGTCTTGATAGGCATATTTAGTATAAATAAGGGTCGAGGGTATGAAAACCCTAGCTTGGAGATTATTGTAACAAAGCACTGCTCGATTGGAGGTTTCCCCCTCGAAGAGGCCTATGAACATTTCTTTTTGAATCAAAGTGTTATTTTTGTTGTTGTTCTTATATCATTTATGTTTTATTATGGAGATTATGCTGGATATATTACTGTTATTCTTCTATTTCTAGCATTTTATTTCTGTTCTGCATATTTATTATATCTGGTATCTTGCAGGCTGAGTTAGGATATCCTTAACTGAGTTGTTGGGCACATAGGCAATAATGTGGGAGTGAAATATGTACTTCTTGAACTCCTTTAGGGATTTTACTAAGGCGTATTCTTGTTTTTCCATAATGTCGTACATTAGTGGAGCATCCCTTAGCGTTCGACTGAAATATGATATGGTTTTCTCTAAGTTTTGCTCATCTTTCTACAACAACATGCTGACAATCATATGCTCTGAGGTGAATGAAAACAAGATGAAATCTCTCGTGAATTCTGGACTGGATATCACAGGAGCTTTAGTCAGTGCCACCTTGATATCTTCAAATGAATTCTTGGCTTCTGGGTTCCACTTGATCTCGTTCCCCTTTCTGAGCATGCAGGTGATATGTTTTATAATCTCTGCCAAGTTGGGGATGAATCTCCTCAAGAAGTTTACTTTTCCCAGGAAGGATTGCACTTCCTTCTTACTACGCGGAGTGCCGATTTTCAATATTCCCTCAACCCTGTTGGGGTCTATATTAATTCCTTATTTCAAGATAATGTGCCCCAAAAGCTTCCCTTATTCCACCCCAAAATGTGATTTCTTTGGATTTAGCGATATGTTGAACTTCCTACACTTCTGGAAAACCTTCTTTAGATGCTCAAGGTGTTGTTCATCGGAGGTAGAGTATACTGTTATGTCGTCCAGATAAATCACAATGAACTTGTCCTTTTCATCAGAAAATGTGATGTCCATTTCCCTATGGAAAGTGGCTCCGGCGTTCATCAGGCCGAAAGGCATCTTGGCGTACATGAACGTGCCCCAAGGAGTTGTGAAAGCCATTTTTTCTCTGTCCTCTGGGTGAACCATGATCTGATTATACCCCGAAAAAACATCCAGCATGGACATCTTCTGGGACCCCACCACCTTCTGCAAGATATAGTCTATTTTGGGGAGAGGGTAGTGGTCCTTCAGGGACACTTTGTTCAATTTTTGGAAGTCTACACACAATCTTATTTCGCCTCTCTTCTTTCTTACAGGTACCAACTTAGCTACCCATTTCGAGAATCTTAAAGAAATGATAATCTTAGCTTCAAACAATTTCTTTACCTCCTTTTCGATCAGTGGCAGGGGATTTATCCGTCTCAGATTCTGTTTGAAAGGCTTCTAGTCTTCTTTGAGAGGGATAACATGCTGGATTAATTTGGTGTCATACACCTTCAAATCGTCATAGCTCCATGCGAAAACGTCGGGGAAATCCTTCATGAGCTTGATGTAGTCCTTCTTGACCTCTGGATTGAGTGTTTTTGATAATTTGATTACTTTCAGGTTCTCCTCAGTCTCGATGTTGCAGTCTTTGACATCCTCATCGTTTGCAACGATCTTTGGATTTCTGGCCACGTCATTTTCGTCGAACAACTATTCCAGCAACACTAACCCCTTTTGGATGATGTTATTTTTCAGTTGTACTATGTCCCTTCCCACTATCTGGTTCTGGAAATGGTCGTCATCACTGTGCGCATCCACGCTCCCATCTTCGTCGCAACAACATTCATTGTCAATGTGTACATTAGTGAACTCGTCGTTCATTTGGAGAAACCTCTCCACCTTCTTGTCATCTTCAAACACCTACCAATATTTGATATTATCGGGCACTGTCAGCCTATGTTTGACTTCAATCTCATATTTTTTTTTGGGAAGATGGGGATTTTAAAAATAGAAGTCGACGTGGACAACGCATCGACGATCTAATTTTGCTCCCTTGGGATAGCAATTAGGTCATACTCTGAAAATTCTTTGAGGAGTTCCAGCGCCAAGTTTTTGTACGCTCTCAACATGGGGTGTTTTGTCTAATATACATATTTAACCTGGTTTATGACCAATTCAGAGTCTTTGTGCAGTGCTATCCTCTTTGTGCCTAATTCTTTCAACACCTTTAGGCCCAGAATCAGTGCCTCATATTCGACCACATTGTTTGTGCATTCAAACATGAGCTTGTATGAGCGCAGATTCATGCCCACTTCAGGGGGGCTTACCCATACGCCGACACCTTCTCCTTCCTTGATAACAGTGCCATCGAAAATCATGTTCCACATCCCATTTTCCACGTGGTATTTTGGGTCGACACACTCTGATGCTTCCCACTCGGTTTCCTCGTCGGCTGTCATGATGGTTGTCGAATATTCCTCTTCAAAACTCATGTCATTGTAGAATATGGAAGAACCAACTTCAGTGTTGATGGAGTATATGGGGTGGTTGTTTGGCTACGTTTTGCTTCTTGCCATGTATTTCAACAACACTTATTTGTACAACCATCTGTTCTGGAAAAAAATAGAAATGGTGGCGTATGACATGTCCATTTGCAGGGTCCACTTTAACTTCGCATCCCACGATCTAGATAGAAGCATGCCAAAATTAGGGAGTATGTCCACCACAAACACATCCATAACCATGTTCTTCGAAGGAATTTGGTCCAATGACACAACCAAGTCCTTGATGAGACCAAAGCACTTGACTTTCCTCGAATCAAAAGAGAAAAGGTCCTTGTAGGTCTTGGTGATATCCAAAACCAATTCATCCATGATCACCTTTTGCATGAGGTTGTGTGACGTGCTATAATCTAGCATGGCGTTATGCAGGGTCATGTCATGGACTTTCATACTGACATAGAATTAAGGGACGTCCTCAGTATCACTTGTCTCTTCAATGTGTGGACAAAAAAGGATAACAGGGTGATCATCTTGGACATTCAAAGTATCGAGGCTCCCTCCCATCTTCGACATTTTAATAATTTGCTCTCGATACTAGCCCTTTCTGATAAGCTCGTTGAACGGGACAAATATTTTGATTTTAGCCATTTCATGCTCAAAGTTAAAAGGGGGAAAAAATTTCTCTACCTCTTTTCCACTCGCTTCTTAGCTTACTTCCATATTTTTCTTCGGTGCCTCCTCCTTCGAATTTGTCTTCTTCGTTGCATCTTTGGTCATGATGTCTGGCCTCAGTCAGCTTGTGGAAGGGGTGTTCGCTGGAGTTTTTTTTGTGGGATTTGTCTACTGAGGTTCGGTAGATGCTTCCTTGCTCCTGAGGTTATATTTTTTCTAAAATTGCATGATGGAATTCTGATAACCTTTTCTGAGCTCTTTCGTTTCCCAGGACATCACATCATCAGTTTCTCCAATCCATGCATCATCTGTCTCTAGCATAAAATCGTTGTTTCTTCTCATGTACCGATTATGTTCGCTCTTTGTCAAAAACACACGTGGGTTCTCGTCATTGCAACAGTGCATCTGATCTTTGAACATCTGGTCAAAGTCCTTGTTCACGAGTTGTTTTGGAATGGATGCCTCATCTACTGATCAACTTGATCTCTCTTCTCCCTTTGTTCTCACTGTCTGATCTGAGGAACTTGACCCCTCTTGAGGTTATGATTTCTCTGCTGGGGGTTGTTTTATTTTCTGGAAACCAGTTTGTCTCCCATGGACATTCTCTCCATCATTTTCTCTATGGTTCTCATCATCAAGTCAAATTTGTCATCTGTGGATCTCGACGTTGATGGTTGCGCATCTCCTTGGGGCTTCTTATCGCCTCTGTTGAATCTCTGTCTGATCTTCCCCGACACCATCATATTTACCTCGACTTCGATCGCATTGTTTATTATCACGTCTATATTTTCTGATCTTCTTTCTCTCAACATCAAGGCGGAATCGTTGTCGAAGGAGTCGTCGTATCGCAACTACGCAACCCTGGAAGGTGGTTGGAATTCTACATGAATCAAGTTATAAACCTTCATGAAATGGGCTGAGAATTATTGTACCGTCTCCTCAGGCGCCTTCTTCATATTATTGTACTGCGTTAATAACTACAAAGGGTTCTTCTTGTCTCCCCATTTATTAATGAAAGACGTCTCGAATGCTTGCGGGAGGGAGGGATTTGAACCATTTCCTCACCTCCCCCGAAAGGTTCTGTGCGAACAACCTCATTTTTGCGTCTGCATTGTCCACCTCCTCTAGGTCAACGAAATCATTGAACCAATCTAGATGTTTCTGGGTTGAAACTTTTCCTTCAACGTCGTAGAGCTTAATCCTCTGGCTGTAGTTTTGGGGAAAATCATGCAGTTGGGCGGGCAGAATGAGGGGGGCGAATTTGGAGGCCATGGATCTAGGAGGGCTTGGGATTTGAGGGATATTATTAGATATCAGGGCTTGGAATCTCTTCTGGACGAAAACTATCTCATCTAAGCTAGTTTTCGACTTGGGCCTGAACAGGGTTTTCTCAAAAAATTCGTCAAACTCAAGGTCGTCAATACTTTTCGCGTCGTCTTTGTGTAAGGACAGGATTTTGTCTAGGTAATCGAATGGGTCCAACACTTTCTCTCTAGTCCTGCGCATAATTTTCTCGGGGTCATACACAAGCTTTGTAGGGTTTGGGTCAGGATTTGCTCTAGTATAGATCGTCTTCGGATCCAAGGTTCTTGAACTGCGCTACTTGATGCTATTGGTCTTTTTGGTTGGAGTCGCCAGGGTAAATATTTTCATCCAGTGTAGATGTTTGTCCCTCTGTTACCCTCAGGGGTCAAAATATAACTTTAGTCATTCTCCTAGGGAAAATTTATTCAATTTTGTCCCCGACAACGACGCCATAATGTTAGCACTCCGTAAATCAGTTCGACTGATAAACATACGACGAAGGTAACTCTTTCAACCAACTTTGAGACCCAAAACTAGACTTTTGCATCTGGAGAGGGCTCTATCAGGAGACATGGTCTCATTGCGGTATATGGATTTAAAGAAGTGGCTAGATTTAACACCTTTGAAATAATGGGTTCTGGTTATATTGGCGCAAGAGAGTAAGACTTTGGGCTATAGAGTTGATTCGAGAAACGATAGAAACAAATGACTCGGTGATTGGAATTTGAGAGGATAAAGGCTAAGCAAGAAATAGTCTTTCGTGAAAAAATGTAATGTGTGGTGAGGAGAAAACACAGGAAATAACTCGGAGAACCGTTGCGGATGAATTCGGAGTTAACTTTAAGAGGAAAAACATTTTGTCTAAATGGCATGAACAAGGGGCACTGTGCAACGAATCCACATGTTTGAAATTTCGTTTCGATTTAGACAGAAAAGGATATGAGTAAAGAAAACAGGAAGTATGTACGCAAAGAAGGGAAAACAATACATCCAACTGCTACAATTAGAATCTTTTTATCAAAGTTACAGAACTTTTGCATTAAGTTTCGCTTGAACTCAAATTACATACAATAGCTATTGTCTATACTAATTTTTCCAACCAACCTGGCTTACATTGAAAATATCAAATATATAGGCGAGGGCAGGGATGATTTTAAGGATGGAAATTTATTTTAAAATATAGAAACTTTGGCGAATCTTACTAATCCTTCATATGCCAACTATAAATGTTTGGTGATATTTTTGTAAAAATATTCAAATTTATAAGGATTTTATATATTTTTTATAAAAATTTGGCGATTTTTAAGGTAAAATAATTTTATCCTATAGAATTTGGGCGAATCATTTTTAAAATAGCGAATCTCATTTTTGGAAAAACCATGGAAAATTAGCCCATGAGCGAAATTTAGCCCCTAAAATCATCCATGGGCGAGGGTGCCTCTTGGGATACCTTTCTCTTCTAACTACTATCTCTAAAAACTAGGAAACTGACTGTTCCGCATCGAAGACTCTTCGCATGACATTTTTTCCAAAAATAGACAACAAATACATCTTGCTACATCATGACTATTTGTATCCCACCACGGGGATTCAGTTATCATTCAGGTCTCATCATGAGAGAGTGATGTGTCAATGCTTCCCTTCGATCATATGTCTGAATGGACAAGTACTTGTCAGAGTCCCACTATCTGCTGGTAAGGACTTTGATTTCTGTCGCACACTCGCTTGCTGGGGAAATTGTGCGCAACAAGTGGCTGCTGACTGTCATGGACATTATCAAAATGACAAAACGTCTTAAGGTGATGTCTCCTTCAAAACCGTCAAGATTAGCTACTTATTTTTATATACAGGAATGAACTCAACTAATCTTGTTTCTTTTGCTCGCAGGCGAGAGCTATGCGGGCTCTTTCCTCAGTCACTTCACTTTCTCTGGAATGCTTCTCATACCCTTCTTCTGACAACCTATGTGATTCGCGCAGTTGTACGATTTTGTGTTTTGCCTCTCTCAGCTGTCTTTTGAGCCACATCATGTTCCCTTCGCAGCCTTGCACTGCTGACATTTCCAGGGAATTTGTTGCTAGTTGTTGTCTCAACTCCCTATTTTCCTGGTACAGTTCGACGATAGCTTGTTTCACCTGCTTTATTTGCGGAGATGGATCTTGATAATTTGTACCTATGACATCCATCCTTCTCTCTCTACTCCTACTTTCTCGGCTTGTGCCTTCCATAGGATCCAGCTGGGCATCACGCATAAGTAATTTCTCAGCAAATGATCTTGTGTGAGGCTCATTTGAGATTCAGGTTTCTCTAGTTTCCTTATTCTTCTTTGGCCTGCCCCTTCTCTGAGGTATCTGTTGTTGGGGAGACAAGGCCTCTACTATCCTTCCTTCCTGCGTGAGTCCTTCCAGCCCAGTTTCCACATGGCGTGATGTCATTGTTCCCACGAGTAAAGGGAAAATTCCCTTTGTATTCTTGGGGATGCCTGTTGAGAGTGAGAACGAATCCCAGTCGTTTTGAGGCTGAGACCTAGCGACTCTTCCACTTCGTGCACCCTTCCTTATGTTTTGGGAGGTCTCCATGATGCGACCAGTGTTTATCTTGCGCATAATGGATCTGAAAAATGTCCAAGATGGAGAATTTGATTGACCTGGGCCTGCGAGAAAACTTACAGCCAAAGCCTGAATCTTATTTTGTGAATTGAATGGGCGCAGAACATCTGAAATTTATAACAGGGTAGGCAAAAGGAGGAATCATGCCAAAGAATTTTTAATTCATAGCGACTGGATGTTTCGAATCGATTTGCATATTTTCCATGGCACATCCGCTCGTGTAAAGTACAAGTGGTAAGGGCTGCAGGGAATACATGATACGAATGCCACGATTTTTCATTCTGTCGACCTTCATAATAAGTTGATAATAGTTTCTGCACTTGCCGAAACGACTTCCATTAACTACTTGACTCAACTTGGGGCATGTAGAGACTACCTTTTAACAGGACCTGACTCTCTGGGAACAAAATACCCATAATTTTTACGCATGTTCTAGCTCTGACATCCCTTCCCGCTTCCAAGGGCCAACCAAACACTTGATGACTTCGACCCGTTCACTATTATGTACCTGACTTCACATGTTCAGACACATGGGCCATAACTAGACTAAAATTGACTCTAAATGGAAATAAAAATGGCGATGCTAACAGAACCCATGAAAGTGGAGATATGGCGAATACAAGAAGATCCCATCATATTTGTGCGTGGTGGGGTAACACATGCCAACTTGGATCCACTTGGTGAATGGTTAGAACATGCTAATAGTGAGCAACAATTAGAGTGGATTAAAACTAAGGGAGTTTTAGGAACTGGTGAGTAAAATGGTCAAACGTTTTACATAGGGTGCAAAGGGTGGTTGGTGTGAAATGTTTGGTTGCATACCTATGTGGGGTTCCTTTGGGAGATATGGAGGGATGGCCCCAACTATTGGGGTAAAAATAAGTGGGGCCACCACAAGTAGGTGAAGGAGGTGCCCCGACTCTAGGAGCATGAGAAGAGTGGTATGACCATTAATATCACACAAGGAACAAATAGAAGGAATCCAAGTGTGAGAAATACTTTTATTAACGAGTATTGATAGGTTAGGTTAGGGGGAAACTATGATCCCAAATTTCCTAGTGTTTCCCCCAATTATCTTTCATGCACATGGATTAGTATGTGGGATATTTGTTTGAGGTATCTTTGAGATATTGGGTGATGGTACACTTAGAGGTGAGATGGGACATAATACTAAGTTAATTAGTGGCATTATGGAAATATTGGGGTAGTGGAAGGAAGGATACTTAATATGTATCTCTAGGGTGAGCCCAATAAGGGCCAGCATGGAATTATGTGGGTCTCAACTATGCTAGGTGGTAAAATAAAAATGGAATATGTGCTATGGGAGTCTCTAGATGTGTGTTGTTTTAGTGAGGTGGCAAACAAGGGGATGGATTGTGCTCTTGATTATGGTGAGGGGGGAAAAAAGGTCATGGGTTCTTTAGGTGAAAGAAGTGGGGGTTCAAGGGTAGGTGGCACATTCAATACTACTGATGATATACAAGGTACACATGGGATACGATCATGTGGGAGGAACATAGTGAGGTGTACCATGATATGCACCAAGTAAGGTGGATTCGTTGAAGACACCAAGGCCTATCTTAGTGTAAGATGGGAGGTGTTGGTTAGACCTAGTAATGGGTAAGAGAGTGCCCATTTTGGTAGGTGGTTGAGGTCATAATATCTAACTTGGTCCAAATGAATTATTTTCATTCATGAGTAAACATCATGGTTTAGAAGGCTGAAAAGGAAACTATCTTCATGGTTTATATATAGTTGTGTATAACCAAAATGTTTTAATTAAGCAAATTTGATCTAAAATGGATCCAAACCAATGAATGGTTGTAAGACTCATTACCTACAGGTCCAAATGAATTATTTTCATTCATGAGTAAACATCATGGTTTAGAAAGCTGAGGAGGAAACTATCTTCATGGTTTATATATAGTTGTGTATAACCAAAATGTTTTAATTAAGCAAATTTGATCTTAAATGGATCCAAACCAATGAATGGTTGTAAGACTCATTACCTACAAGCCAATTTGGAAATTAAAAAAGGTTAGGAAAACCATGAAAAAAAATTGAACTGTAAAAGTGGAATATGTTAATCCCTAGACAAGCCTCATACAAATCCCATGTTAAGTATAAAACCCCTTGTCAATCCCCTTATTGAATTATTACATGTCTTGTGTGATATTTGCAATGTAGGCTCTGAACCCCTTCATCGCACCCTTTCATTATAATTGTACCCTTTATCTCGTATATACATACCAAGGAGACTTAGTCTTAGGATTAGTTGATCTCATCTCATATTGTATTCTAAGGTTTATATATTGTAAAAGGAGGTTTCCCCCTCGACGTGGACTATACTTATTGACTTTTTATCATTTTTAAGGCGTTGGATCATAACAGAATAAGACAAAATGAGAAGGGAAAATGGATTAATTAAAAATAAAAAAATAAAATAGGAGAGAATGGGTTGAGGACTGGGAAACAAAAGGTCAGGTTGTTGGCATTCTGATTATCCCATCTCTACCTATTTTCCCTTGTAGTTTCACACTGAAAGGGTCATTTGTCCTAGGAGAGGAGGATGGATAGAGAGCCACGTGCAACATTATAACAAGAGATTGTCGAAATAAAATAAGAACCCATTTAAATTTGGTTTTCCCATTTGGGTTTCCAAGGTAAATATAGTGTCCATTGTGTTTGGAATTGATCTAATATTTGTGTCTTATTTTTCTATATGCATTCTTGTTTTAGTTCTAATTTCAATGGTTTTTAGTGAATATTGGAAGTGTAAATGAGAGGGATACACAATCAAACTTGTGGATGTATTGCATTATTGATTTTCCTTGTTTAATAGACAGTATAAAATATTTATTACTACCCCCGTAGGATGCATTTCTAGGCCCAGAGATCGATGTTTTTTTTCTCAGAGCCATTGCACTTTCATAGGTGTTTCTAATTTTGTTTAATTCTATATGTTGGGTGAATTTGTGTCTCCTCTAAGACACAATTCTTCTCCCTGAGTAAATTTCTCACTCATCCCGATCAATTCCATTCCCAAGTCAAATTTGGTTGGTTGCATCAAATTTTTCATTGTTGGTCGAGTCAATTCTTACCTAGGTTGACTTCACCTTGTCCCAGTCAATTTAACTCTTCTCTAGTCGACTTAATACTTACCTATTCAATTTAATTATGGATGGTCAACTCAATTCTTTCATGGATCAACTTCACCTTGGCCTAGTCGATTCAACTCTTCTCTRATCGACTTAATACTCCTGTTGGTTGATTTAATTCTTTCCTAGGTCAAATTCATATTGGTATAGTCAATCTGATTTTTAATTGGTTGACTTAAATTCTCTTTGGGTGAAYCTCTTTCATCCTTGGGTGTGTACTATTACCCATAGGTCAATTTTCCATATAATTGTAGWGCATGAGACTATACATGACAATATGGAAATAATACATGGCTATTGGAGGTCATTTGATTGCTAGGGATTCAATACTTTGGGATATTTRTTCAAATCTCTTCTAAACAAACCATGAATTTTTAATAATTGTGACTTCCCTCTCTTGCTATATATGTTGGGTAGTAATTATACAACCTAGTCTTCATTCAATTTGAGAATCAACTCCTAGTTTCTCATTTTATAGATTTGTTGTCGTAAATCATTTTGAGAATAGATTGTAGTCTTTGGAGCATTGCATTGTCTTCTTCAAAACTTCCTTTGGTGGAATAAATCTTCAATCATCACTAATTCCTAGAGCCACACA
This sequence comes from Picea mariana, assembly GCA_032191745.1. Classification (NCBI taxonomy): domain Eukaryota; kingdom Viridiplantae; phylum Streptophyta; class Pinopsida; order Pinales; family Pinaceae; genus Picea; species Picea mariana. Next base: position 13,129 of record JASDQU010314497.1, read on the forward strand.
TGGAGATTAGAATATGCTTTTATATTGGTGATATTTTTAGGTAACATTGAAAAATAAATAAGTGTTCATGTGTTGTGTTACTATTGGGTGATATATATGTATATTCCATTGGTTTTTAGATTATTTTGATTAAAGCATTGAAGTGTGATCATATGCATATAGAACCTAGAAGTGACTCCATCAACTTAATGAATGGCACTTGAACCATGTATGCAATCGCTATGTCAAGCTTGAGAACAATCACATGGTAAAAATAGGTTGGCCATTGAGAAACCTAATTTGTTTATTGTGTTGAAATTTCCCTCAA
>JASDQU010314498.1:0-13483 GCA_032191745.1 Picea mariana
ATTTTGTAGCAACTCATACTTGTTATCCATTGTCTATCATCTTGGCCATCTGTTGAGCATTCCAGATCAACATCTCCATTGTAGCAGGTTCTTCTATTTTATGAATAAAGAAGATTTGAGATGTTTTGGCTTGTCTATGTTATTGCATATGGTTGAGGTATGTTCCATGGTTATCTCTTTCTGTTATTTTCTACATACACACATATAAACACATCTAAACAAATGGATCCACAAACTGTTTGACGAAATACCTCACTCAGAAAAAGCTTTAGAAAAGACACCAAAACAGTGATGATCCTTGCATAATGGCTTGGGATCATTACATCTCTATGGCTTGGGATCATTACTCTAACAACTCATTGCATAGATTTAGATGGGGAAATGTGTGTTGTTTCCTAGGAAAACTTAGAGTGGCATTTTCTTGTCTAAATCCTTTGATATATATTTTTTTAATTTGGGCACAATAGACTCCAGTTGAGTTGTCGTTCTGACTTCAATCATTAGAAACTTATGAAGATGTCCATGCTTGAGGGAGGATATACCTCTGAAGTCAACTTTGTATTTGTTAGCAATCTCCTTGAACTTTCTCAAGACCTTTTCAATTGGCCGAAAACCCTCTGGTAGGCCAAAATTGGGCAACATTCTCTTTGATGTGGCATCTTCAGCAAGATCCCATATTTTAATGCATCCAAACCATTCTTGCCTAACTTTATTTTGGGACACATTGGAAAAATTACCCTAGTACCTGATTGCTTGCTCAATTCTCTATATTTAATTAGTGGTTAACACTTGATTCCATCATCCTCATGACCATGACTCTTTTGAATTTCCTTAATGAATTCCATTTGGTCTTGGAGCTTGACTTGTCTCTCCTTTCACTTGAGATTTTCCTTATACAAGATATATACTTGTAGGCTTTCTCCTTGCAAGTATACTACCTTAGCTACAAAATATTTTCTTATTTGTTCATTAATTTCATCCTCTTCAAGGACATCCTCAATAAAATTGCTCAATGCATCTTGAGCTCCTTTATAATACTCAACTTGATTTTTCAGAGAGGCAATCTCCTTCCTCATTTTCAACCTCATTTTCATCATCCTTAGTTTTGTCAATGGTTGGAGATGGTTATCCTAGATGATAACAAATTATCGAGCTTATCCCTTTTGATTTCCAACTAAGATTCCTTAATAATGAAAAGAATAATACTATATACATCTACCCTTTTCTTTTTTCGGATCTTTTTATAGCCTACTTACACTGATTGTAAGCTACAAACTCCAAATCCGCAACCTTTTCAAGGAGATTTGGAATATGTTGATATACCCATGATAATATATTTTCAAGGCTTCCAGAAGTATATAATTGTTCCATTTTTGGTTCCTTTCCCTTGTCACTAGTTTTGGGCACAACTTCTTTCTCTCACATAAGATCTATCATCTCACTTGGTGGTGCTATAGCATGTTGAAATGTCTGTTGAACTAGAGCCTATTTTGATTGTTGCTACTCACTACTTGTAGTAGAGTAATGACTGAAGAGGATGTGGTGCCCTCATCTAGGGGAGAATATCTCTAACTAGGGGTGCCCTCAACATAGACTAATCAACATAGGAAAATAAATACTAGGTGGGTGTGTAATATTTCCAACAATATGTTATAATACCTTTCCAAATTCATTGCCAGAAAGGAACCCACACATTGGCCTACATCATTCATAATCATGTTCTTCAAATTTGTGTGGTGGATGATCCATTCAATAGCTTATGAATAAGGCATAACAAGTGTCCTTGCCACATTAAAATGCAAGAGAGATTTTTTGATGTTGGTGACAACCTTATCATCAACTTTCCTTATGTTAAGGTTGTTGTGAGGAATAAATTTTAGAGATTCCTTTGCAGAATTTTTGATATAGCTCATTTGATCCAAGGAAAGGGATTTTTGGTCCTATGCTGGCATCAATATCCCTGTATATATGCCATGGATAATGTTTACCAAGTATAGGTATCTGAATCACAAGAACATATTCCTCTAGTGAAGTTTCAATCTCTATCGGTTTGTTTTGGGAGGCTTCGCCCGATTCTTTGGATTTCCCTTTAGGAGACTTGGAAGGAATTCTGACATGTGTTCTTTTTGGTGGCATTTCTTGTAAATAAAAACAACACATAAACAAAATAAAGAGTAAAATAATTTCCATACACAACAATATTCCACAATATAACATTATTTCCCACAATATTATGCCAAATTATGTAATGAAGAATAATTAAAGCATATTATAATACCAATTGAAAAATAAATCTAAGAATAACTAAGAATCAACAACTTCTGTTACCATAATATAATGTTCAGTTCCTCTCCTGATCCAAATTTTCTATAGTGAAGCACAAACATTTAACTTTAAATATTTCAGTCTTATAAACATAATTGTGCTGAGGAATCATGGGAAAATAAGAAATTGAACCACTAATGTTGACACACATAGTCAACTTCAACTCAGAAAGTTGATTCACCATGTGCATAGGTACAACAATGAAGCAGATTTTACACAGACAGTTGTTCAAACTAGAAATGCCAATCCTAACTGATAGACCAATCTCTCAAAGAAGAAATTTCGCTTAACAACACTCAATCCTCATGAACACTATTCAAATTGAAGCTCTGAGTGGTTCAAACAATGATATGTTTTGAAAATTTATAATCAAACTAACCAAATGTAGCACCATGGTTGCTAAATGTAGATTAAACTTGATTGGAACTTTCAAATCTTTGATTTTAAATGTCGATTGGACATTTCAGCTACTAGATCGACGAATTAATGACAATTAGATTTGCTTTTTGGGGTTTGCTAATCACTTTCATGTTTTGATAAGTTTTGAATTGCAGAAATTACAAATTGAGTTCATGTTAGTGATAGTACGAAATCTTAGGAAATGTGGAAGGTGGGGTTGCCAATTGGGTTTTTAAATGGTGGAAAACAAAAGTCAAAATTTGTAGCAACAAACCCTAGTAGCGTGAATATAAACTTTCACATCTTTGCCCCTTTCAACTTTTGCATTTGGAAAAGTCCAAAGTGATCGTTGATGGCCACTTATCAGTGAAGCAATTTTATTTTGAGTTATAATATATATTGGTGCCTCCATTTCACTTTCTTATTGGCGATTGGATTTTCTTTTACATTGGCACACAAACTTACTTTGACCTTGGCGCAGAAATTTCACTTTCTTATCGATGCTTAAATTTAACTTGTTCCAACAATAAAAGTGATTTGAACTTGCTGATAATAAAACATTTTAGTTTAAAAAAGGCTCAAGGAATTAGACAAATTTATTTTTCTCATAGGTTAAAATATGTTTTTAAAATTATATGATATGCAATAAATTATTAAAACTTATATGCAAAAATTTACTTCCAACATAAACAAAACTTAAAGAAAAAGTGGTAACCAAAAATTTCAAAATTTTAAAGTGTGTTGTGGACTCAACACTATCTTTTGATGAATAAGAAAGATGCCTCGATTGATATATCCATTCAAAGATAATATATAACTAGTATGATACCATGTAATTATATTCCATGGTCATATCATCAAAAAAAGAATAGATCACGAAGGATAATAAGATTCTCCAAGTTAATCTTATAGACAACTTAGGATCATGAAAATGCAATATAAGGTCAAGATAGATTAACTAAAGTGTGTTTACCTTATTTCGATAATTACACAAACTTGTTTTTTATGAAGGGATCTTCTCATTATTCATATAATTGGAACAAAATGATCTTCATATATTTCCTCCAAATCTAGTATATGCATTCAATCTCTTGCTATAAATCTTATCTTTATTCATAGTTATAGAAAGTGGATCACAATCGTGACAAAATCTAACCCAATTCGACTAGGGTTTTCATAAAAAAAGGTTGAGTTTAAGCTCAATTAAAAGAACACTAATCCTTTTAATCCCATCTTGATTTGTCCATTTAAACTCATGGTTACTGATTGATTAGGAGAGAGGCATTAAGTCATTGAGAGATGATAGATTAAGGTTGAAGGTTTAAAACTTATGACTTTTACTTCTCAAAACACCAAATGATAGATTAAGGTTGAAAACTTATGGCTTTTATTAAATACCAAATATTTTTTTTATAAAACCTTTCTCACAAGATTTAATAATAACCAAAAAATTATTTTCAATAATAATTATTATGAATTTTATTTTCAACTTCACGATTCCACCTTTTTTCCATCCATTAATTCTCATATATACTAAAGGGGTCAAACAAGTTTAGAAGAGTTTTTCTATCGATTAATTTTCATATACTAAAGAGTAATAATAACCAAAAAATTATTTTTAATAATAATTATAAATTTTATTTTCAAGAATTCCACCTTTTTCCATCCATTAATTCTCATATATACTAAAGAGTTCAAACAAGTTTATAAGAGTTTTTCTATCAATTAATTCTCATATACTCAATAGTCCAATAAAACTCAATTTTGATGAATTTTCTTTTATTCACAAAATCAAATAATAACCGTTTATTATCAACCTTAAGATTCCATCTTTTTTTCATCAATTAATTCTCATATATACTAAAAGAACAAATAATTTCAATTTTAATAAAATTTTGGAAAAGTACATTATCCATAAGTTCCAATTTTAATAAAATTTTGAAAAAGTACATTATCCATACACAAGTTAGAAATATCTCATAGTAATGTAAAAATTGGAACCATATGACTAAAACTACTAAGACGAGTCACTACAATTCTGCCACCAATTAATGATATATGTGTGAATCTCATGCATAAAAACTATATAAAACAAAAAAAATATGGTTATTTTTTTATTAATTAAGAATCCATGTTGTTCGGGCTCAATATTGTTGTTGCTAGCGGGGATGCATCTTATGAGGCATGTTGAATCCTAGATACATGTGACAAGGAGAATATTCATAATGTTTTATGAATAACATATACTTTATGAGAGGGTAAATAAAAGGATTAATTATACCACCAATTAATGATTTATGTGTCAATATCATGCATAAAAAAATATATAAAACAAAAAATATGTTTTTTTTTTTAATTAATTAAAAGCTCGTCCTCCTGTGCGGTTCTGGATGACCTGAACCTTCTCTTCAGTCTGTCTAAACTTTGTTAAAACAGTAATATATAAAACAGTCTGTCTAAACTTTGTTAAAACAGTAATATATAAAACAAAAAATATGTTTTTTTTTTTATTAATTAAAAACCCACGTTGTTTGGGCTCCACATTATTGTTGCTAGCGGGGATGCATCTTATGAGACATGTTGAATCCTAGATACATGTGAAAGGGGAATATTCATAATGTTTTATGAATAACATATACTTTGGGAGAGGGTAAGTAAAAGGATTATGGTTTGAGGAGTTATAAATTAGAGAATGATTGAATAGAGAAATATATTATGAGAAATTTATATTTAATTTTTTATTTAAAAGAAATTAAAAACATGGTTCAAATTTATAGAACAATATAACCCAAGAAACATGAAACATGGTATTCTTGTGTTTGATATTTAGGGTATATTAGATATCTTATATAAATGTAAGTTCAACAACCATGACACCAATTTCGACATCATAATCATAAAAATTTGAAAAAAATATGAAAAATAAATATGTTATCACCCTTTCTTGTCTTCATGTGACAAATGTTATTAGTGGTTGGAAAGATCCCTTAATTTTGTCCATGACATACGCATGACAGAAGTCTAAAAATTTAGTCATATTCGCTTTCATATACACCATAACATTTCTCTTCATGAAAACCGCTCAACATTTTGTAATTGGAAAAATAGGGAAAAATAAGTCAACTTACATAAAATAATTTGGTTGGAAAATCTATGTCAATCACTTTAATTTTTTTTTTTTCATGGAATTGGCTATCCCAAAAGGGTTGATAAATATTTTGATTCATCACCTTTTCTCTTTTTATCTTATTATTTATTATATCTCCATGATTAATTATTTCCCTTCAAAGGAATAATTTACTCAAATAGATATTTCTAAATAATAATAATAATATTTAAAATTTATATTCAAATGGTATCGCTATTACTAATAAAGATAATAAAAAATCATATTATTAAATTGAGATAATAAAGGTTGTATTATTAAATTGTTTATGGACTATAAATAACCATATCCAAGAACATATTTTAAGGAGATGTATCAAAACCAAGTTACACATAGTATACTATAAGAAAAATTTTAGGGGCTAAATTTTGTCGATGGGATAATTTTCCATACTTTTTCCCAAAAACGATTCGCCATTTTAAAAACGATTCACCCAAATTTTATAGGATAAAATTATTTTACCTTAAAAATCGCCAAAATTTTATACAAACTATATAAAATCCTTGGAAATTTGAATATTTTTGTAGTTGACATATTAAAGATTAATAAGATTCACCAAGGTTTCTACATTTTAAAATATATTTCCATCTTTAAAATTATCCGTGGTATACATATTTATATAGATATCCATCTTCCTTAGAAATAACATATTAAATATGTGACCGAGGAAAAAACATATTAAATATGTGAGTACAATCTCACATTCATAACTTCCCCTCCAATTGTATATCTAGTGGGTGTTTTCTCAGAACTACCACTTTCTAATAAGGAACTGTCCACTTAATTGTGCAACTTCTAGTTTCAAGTTCTTGATGACCATGGAGCATTAACTTATAATTTATAAAATGAAGGTCCTATGATGATCTAGCCCTATGCTAACTACTCTATCATGAATTAATAACTAACACTTTATCATGAATTGATATCAGTGTAGGGGTTATAAGCTAATAGTATTCAATTAATTAACAATAAATTTAGATTAAAAGTTTGATTTTAATTAAGGTGTTTAATGAAAACACATATCATTATGTTCATTGGTCTCTCTTGTGAATTGATGTCAATACACAGGTTATATGTTAGTGAAATTTGAAAAACTTTTGCTTAAGAGATTAACTTGGATTACTTTTTAGGTGTTGATTTTAAGGGATGGCGCTTGGTGAATCGATGGAAAAACTACTGTATTAAGGTATTTGATGTTTAAAATAGGAAATATTTGATATTAAAGTACTTTTAAAATGAAAAATTTCAACTTTTGCAATAAAACTTTCAACAAATTTTCATTTTTCAAATTGAAAATAAAAATAAAATTTTTAGATTCTCCACCAAAATTTAGTAATCAATAATAAGTAGAAACCTAAATCGATTAATGTAACTAATGATATATCAATGAGAAATAAAGGCTAAAGTTGCACAATAACTAATCAAGCAAAAAAATTAAACCAACAACAAGTTAACCACAATGGAATAGGCTCCTGAAAGTGGATAACAACAAAGTCCTTTGGGTAATAAATGATTTAAAAATATAAATAAACTTTTCAAATTGATCAATAAAGAAACTTTAAAAAGAACCAAATAACAGAAAACCCTTAACAACAAACTTCTCAAATATTATAGTGAGAAGGCTCATTGACGTAAATACTCCAATTAAAAGCATAGAAAAATAGATGCTAATGGGTGATAAAAAGTAAAACACTGATAATGAACAAAAACCAAAGCTAACATCACCTAAAGATGGACAATAATGGATATACAATTCTTTTAATTTTCTAGTTTTGATTTCTACCTTGATCCAGGTGAATATTGGTGGCCACCCACCTATTCCAACTGGCTTCTCTTGACAGTTTTTAGTTCAACACATTCTTCTGCAGTTCTTTGTAATTGTGGTTTCTACACTTCCGGGGCTGTCTGAATCCCTACACATCTTCCAGGTGGAGATTGGTGGCCTCCCACCTAATCCAACTAGCTTATTTTGGATGTTTTCATGTCAGCACATCTTTCTATACTTCCAGGTCTATTTTGGGGCCCTAAATAGTGTTTTTTTGGCTTTCCACAGTCAATTTGTAAATAGAGTTATAGTTTGATGGAGTAATGTGTATTTCTCGAAAAGACCTTTCCAACGAACTATCACGCTCTTAAAATGGAGGTCGTATGCAAAAGTTACGACCTCGGGAAGTTGAGGTACAAACTTATCGATCGGGGCCCACATGACTTTTGGTGTTTCACCTCCTAGGGTTAGGTTTTTTGATGTCTAGGGTTTTGAAATTCATGAGTAATGTTAAAAAGGCCTCTGGAGACTCATTGTAATCATTCTTCTTAGACAAATGCACGTAGCAGCCACATCTCTTCTTAGAGATAACTACCACCATTCAAGCAAGTTGTTTTAGTTATGTAGTTTTACAGTTTCAGCCTATTTCATTTATTCAATAGAAGATATTGTTCACTGGATATCTGTGTTGTTCTCCATATCTTTGTGTTTATTATATTCATTCTATTAATCATTTTGTTCTGCTCCTAAATTCGGATCAGCGGTATTAGAGCGGTCTGCTCTTCATTTATTTTTCTTCGTGCATGTCCTCGACAAGATTTGGGTACAAGAAGTTGGGACTCGAACCAATCGAGCCTTTGCAAGATCGGCCGTGCGGAGCTTGACAACAACCCATGGGGGACGAAAAGAAAGATGATGGAGCGAGAGATCCTTTTAAAATGTTGCTCGAGGAAGTACTTGCACGAAAAAGGAATGAAATGATGGACAACTTTGCACAGATCCTTCGACAGCTGCCCATAGGAGAAGCATCTTCATGAAGCAGCCATGAAACCCCCTTCAAGGTACATGTAAATTTTTATATTCCATTATTTGAAGGACTGATAGATACAAATGCTGTAGATAAATGGTTGAATCTGCTCGAAGGGTATTTTTCGGTCCATAATTTTTTCGATAGGGAAAATATTACTTTTGCACTCCTTAAGGCCATCCCCCATGTTAAGGAATGGTGGGATACTTAATCTGAGTAAAGGGTGACAGAGGAATCTACAATATTTGCGGTCACCCCTATATGGGATTCCTTCTGGGATGCCATTAAAGAACAATACTACCCTATTAGAAGCTACGAGGATCAGTACACCAGATGGACCACCCTGCGTCAGGAAAGAGACCAAACAGTACTAGATTTCACCAATATTTTCCATACCTTGTGCACCAAATTGGGTATGAAAGACTCTGAGCGACATCTGGTGCTCAAATACCGTAGTTGTTTTCATAGATACATTCAAACAAAAATGGAGTTTCTGCACATCGCCTCATTGGGTACAGATTATAGATATGCTATCAAGATCGCACAAAAATTTAAACAAAAGAGGCGAGAGTTTGGATATGAAAATTCCTCACAGCCAAAGCAGGGAAAAGGAGGCCCAAACCCACACAACAAGGGACACCCAAACCCACACAACAAGGGACAAAGAAAGGATGGCCACTCTCAGGACAACTAGTCCAAGCCGCAACACAAGAAGGGTAATGAGAAGACAAAGAAGGACATGTGAAAATGGTGTGAATACCATAAAATCCCTTGGCACAACACCAGAGAATGCCACTCCAAGCAGTCACTCATGGAGGATCTGAAGGCTTCTGAGTCAGAGGTCGATTCCGACTTCGAATCAAATCCAGAAGGAGGGAAGCAGATTATCAATGTTGAACCCAGTGCCACTGTCACTACCACCAAAGTCCAGCTAAGAGAACCAGAAGAACCAAAGAAAGGGGAACACATATTTCACTCAAAGATGTGGGTAAAGGGGGCTCCGCTTCATTTCATTATCAATAGTGGCAGTCAGAAGAACCTGATCTCAGCAGAGGTCATCAAGTGGTTGGACCTGCCGACGACACCGTACCCACAATCCTACACCATTGACTAACTTTTCCAAGGAAGAGATCTCCGGTTTAGCCAACAATGTCGTCTGTCCTACGACATCGAGCCTTTCAAAGACGAGGTATTGTGTGATATTTCTCCCCTTGAATTTTGTGATTTTATTTTAGGAAAACCATATTTGTGGAAGTGTCATGATGTGTATGAGTCTAGACCCTGCAGTGTTATTATTTCTTTGGGTAGACAATTGTACAGGATACCAGAGGTAGTGCCGCGTACCACTATTTCTTTAATCTCCACTAAGAAATGCAGTAAGGTCATTTCATAGATCAGGAAGTTCGTCTTCTTTGTGATATGTGATCACAGTAGCAGAAGGTCGTCGCCATATCCATGCCCTCTACATAGTGCCTCTCTTTGTAGCAGAAGCAAGTGGACGAGATCGTAGAAGAGTACAAAGACATTTTCTCCTCACCCACCGGGGTACCGATGCACTGCCAAGCCAAGCATCCAATTGATCTAACCCTCGATGCACCTCTGCCTAATGGACCGGTCTATCATTCCTCACTGATGGAAAATGATGAAATCAAGCATCATATCCAAGAGCTTCTTCAAAAGGGGGACATCAGACCCAACTCCTCCCCTTGCGAAAGCTTGATTGTACTGGTGCAAAAGAAGGATGGGACCTGGTGACTCTGCATTGATTATAGAGCATTAAATACAATCACAATCAAGAACCGGTACACAATTCCCAAAATTAATGACCTTCTTAACCAACTCAAGGGGGAAAATTTATTCAACAAGTTTGACCTAAAGTCTGGCTACCACCGGGTTCCTATCGAACCAACTGATGTATGGAAGATAAATTTCAAATCTAAACAAGGTCTCTTCAAATGGCTAGTCATGCCCTTTGGCTTAACAAATGCACCAACCACTTTCATGAGGTTGATGGATGATGTATTGAGACCCTTCACCAACTCTTTTTTGGTGGTATATTTGGATGACATCCTCATCTTTAACAGAACTTGGGAGGAACACATGCGACATATTTAGTAGGTTGTGAGCACTTTGCGGCAGCACAAGCAATATGCCAACTTGGAAAAATTCTCCTTTGGCATGAAAAAGGTCCAATACTTGGGCTACATTGTTGATGAGCATGGGGTACATGTTGATCCAGCTAATATCCAAGTCATCTGTGAGTGGCCAACCCCGACCACACTAACCGAGCTTCAAATCTTCTTGGAACTTGCCAACTTCTACTGAAGGTTCGTGTTGGGATTCGTCCATATTGCATGGGTGTTACACATTATTTTCGTCACCCCTATGACCATTAATTATGTAAACCTATCCTTTGTCTTTAGAAGGATCAATTGCCTTAATCCCTGAAGAAGAATGACAACACACTTTCCCAGAGAGATGAAGTTATCTTTGCCTTTGTAAAAACATCATAAAGTGGGATCGTCACACCTTGCTTAGTTTTAAGGGTGTGATGATATAGGATCGTTGCAGGTTGCACCACAGTAGCCTGCGAAGATGTCACAGGTTGCCTAGTTTTAAGGGTGCGACGATTTTCGTACGAAGGGAAAAATAACAACTTCTCAACGTTTCTAGAATATAAGCTTCTAGGGTGAGGTGGACTCTGATCGGTTTGGATCTGAGTCACATCCGTGATCTCATGGGATCATCCTAACCTCCTCACCCTATCATTTTTAGCTTATAAAAGGAGGGGAGTTCTCATTGGAAAAGTTAGCTTTGGAATGGTTAATAGTTTTGGACTTGTGTTGGCTTTGAGCTTTGCTTTGTCAAGATAGATTGTGAGTGATTTTCAGATCTATGGTCTCAGAATCCGTGGAGTAAAAGTTTGTGGGAAGCAAGGAATTGTTGGAAGAAACCTAACAACATCAAGGCATTTGGTTGTATCTTTCTTCCACATTCTTTAATACATATATACTTTTCTTTCCGATATGAATGTTATTTGTCCATATTGTATGATTTCTTGATCACATACATAGTTTCATATCGAATAGACTCTGTTATTCTTGTCTTCATTGGCTTGTGCTTCTTTGTAGATATTTCCCCATAAGACTTAAGACGGAGCTAGGATCACATTGGCGAGGTCAGGTCTATGACATTTAAAAGGTATGTTTTGGATCCTCTTCTTATTTTATAACTGAAATCTAAGGGAAGTTTAGTATATTGTCTTGTTTTGTTCTAGTTTCGGGGTGAAACTAGGGAGATTCGTTTGTGTCCGCACTTAACGATTTGTCCGATAAAAATGGGCCCTCAACCAAGTGACCAAGGGTGGTGGTAGGGAAAATTTGACGTGGGGGAAGGAACAACAACATGCATTTGATGATCTGAAGCATCGCTTGTGCTCATCTCCAGTACTCTCCTTTCTCGATTTGCAACAACTGTTCGAGATTGATACTGATGCATATGACTTTGTTGTAGGTGTAGTTCTCACTCAACATGGTCATCCAGTGGCATACCATAGTGAGACACTCTTAGATACTATCCGGAAATACCCCATCCATGAAAATGAAATGTATTCCATTGTACAATCCCGTCGTCAATGGAAACATTACATTCTTGGAAAGGAGACAATCTGTTAAGAACCAAATACCAATATAGCATAGAGAAACCTCAGAATAAGTACTCAACGCTTTGAAAAAGATATAAATTCAGATAATAAGCCTCTTCGAGGGGGAAACCTCCTTATGCCCACATAAATGTTCAATTACAAGATGATTCAAAATGAAAATATCTCCTTGGTATATATAGGAGACTAGGAGGTATAATTACAACTAAAGCCGACACAAATAAAATAACATTACTAATAAAATATGCCCCAATTAAGGAGTAATGAGCCACTATTTAGGTCTTAACATGACCTTCCCCTTGAGACAAGTGTTGTCCGCAACGCTTGAGTAACTCTGGATGCTTCTGTATAAAAGACTCATCTTCCCAAGTGGAATCTTCAGCCGGCAGTTTCCTCCATTTAATGAGATACTCTGAAATGGATCTATTCCTCAGCTGGTGAATTCTTGTGTCAGTGATGGCTTCATGCTCCAATATGATTTTTCCTTCCTCGTCAGGTTTTGGAAATATAATTTGAACTGGGATCTTGTCACCTATAACCTTCTTTAAGCATGAAACATGGAAAACTGGGTGTACCCGTGAAGATGCAGGCAACTCCAATTTGTATGCCATAGTACCAATCTTTTGCAACACCTTATAAAGGCCATAGTACTTTGGTGATAATTTATTATCCTTCTTGGCTTGCTTGATGGACATCTGTTTGTATGGTTGTAGTCTTAAACACACCCAATCCCCTACTTCAAAACTTCTTTCACTACGATGTTGATTTGCTTGTTGTTTCATACGATTTTGTGCCATGGTCAGGTTGTCCTTTAATATTTGGAGAACTTGTTGTTGATGCTCGATGTGATCTTCCACTGCTTGAACCTTATATTTTTCTCTTAGAGAAGAAGTTATGGAAGGAGGGTGGTATCCATAGAGTGCCATAAATGGTGTCATTTTTGTTGCAGTATGAAAGGAAGTGTTATACCACCATTCTGCCAAGGGTAACCAATTGAACCATTGTGTTTGTTTATCAGAGACAAAAAATGAAGGTAGCCTTCCAGACATTTGTTCACTATCTTGGTTTGTCCATCAGATTGAGGATGATAGGATGAGCTATGAGCCAATTGAGTACCCAATCAAGAAAATAATTCTGTCC
>JASDQU010314499.1:0-10065 GCA_032191745.1 Picea mariana
TTGGATTTTATCCTTACACTATCTTTCCACTTCATAATCCAATGACTATGACTTAATAAAAGGTTGATATGGACAACCACAATTTACTTCGGGACTTCAAACCTCTGCAATCTTTCAACCTTCTAGAGCACATTTTGCCAAAGTTTTTATTAGAACTTTCTTCTTGATAACCTCCACATGTCCAAGAGCTAGGATAGTGGGCTTAACCATTCCACTCGTTTGTTTTGTCAACGATATTGACTGTGAATCTTCCTTCTTAAAGGATGGTCAAATATTACTTCGGAGCTTTGGGACTTCAGGGTTTCGAAGGTCTAGGTAATTGTTGTTCCAATTTCCTTCAGAGTTGGTCAACACCAAAGTAGTCAACCTAGAAGAGCTTATGTCATGTTTTGATATAACAATCATGTGAGAATTAGATGGATATTAGATCAATGGTTTAGCATTGACTTCATCCTTTGATGCTTCGGGTAGTTGCAGATTTCCCCTGAAGGACAAAATTCGTAGAGTGACATAACTTGTTGACGTCACTGCTGACTTGTCACTGGCCAAGTGGCTACCACATGTCACCTGAATTCATGACTTACGTGACCTTAAAGTTCCAACTAGACCTAGAAACTTTTCACCATCTCATTTCACCACATATCCTTGCTGACATGGATCTCCTAACGCGACACATGTGCTCCTTATGGATCTAACGAATGTGATCAGTTCTAGATCAATGGTCTAGATTCATTTCATCCTTCAGGACTTTGGGTTATTCCTTTGCAATTCTCAATTCTCCCAAAGTGAGATTCCACGAATAAAACTCGAGCAACTTGACTTCATATAACGGTCGATATTTAACACAGAAATCCTAACACGATCCAATGGTTTTTGGGATTTCGGCTATTTCAAGATCTCGTGAATTCTTGATCCAATGATTGTGATCGGTTCTAAATCAATGGTATACATTCATTTCGGCATTCGGGACTTTGGGTTGTTTTCTCCCAATTCTCAATTCTTTTGAAGTGATATTCCCCAAATAAACTTCAAGCAACTTGACTTCATCTAAGGATCCATTTTTTATGTGAAAATATCAACATGATCCAATGGTTGTCGGGGTTTTAGGATCTCGTGAATTATTTATCCAACGACTATGATCATTTCTTAGATCAATGATACAAATTTATTTTGACCTTAGGGTCTTTGGGTTATTCATTTCGAATTCTCAATTCTCCCAGAGTGAGATTCTCCGATTAAACCTCGAGCAAGTTGACTTCATATAATGGTCCTGGTTTGTCCCAAAATCTACATCAGTGGACAGGATTGTCCCTTGATTATTCTGTATTTTTACTGTGGGTATTTCAATCCCGATCGCGTTTTCTATAATGGGATTTCCCTTCTTAGATTTTTTTTTTTTTTTTTTACTTGGATTCTAATTGATCAAGATCATTGATTTGTTGGTAATTTGATCTCGACGGTGTTTCTACATTGCTTTGATCTTGTGAAATCTAATACGCTACCTCTTTTGAGATTTAGGTATATTCCTCTGCATGTTGTTCATGAAATATTCATGATTACATCATAATGACATCGATTGTTGACATCAATGACAACATGTCCAACAATCTCCCCCTTTATCATTGAGGGAAACACACTGACTTCATACATAAACTCCCCCTATGATGATGCTTCTCTCCTATGAATTTACTCTCCCCCTTTGACATCAATGGCAGAGGGGATCTTTCTTCGCTCCCCCCATGGAAATTCTCCTCTGAAGAATGTGTTCCTTTTGATACAATTTTATGGTTTTTAATGAGGTTTTTGAATTACTCCTAATTTTTGTCGAATATTTTCAAAAGTACTCCTAGGAAATGGTTTTGTGAAAATTTCTATAATCTGTTCTTTGGTGTCTAGATACACTATTTTAACTATTTTTTGGGTAACTTGATCTCTTATGAAAAGGTATTTAATTGGGATGTGTTTGGTTTTAGAATGCATGACTGAATTTTTAGATATACTTATATAACTAGTGTTATCACAATTAATAGTAATGGGATTATTATATGTTATTTGTAGGTATTCTAAAGCTTGCTTCATCCAAAGAACTTGTGTGTAGTAGGATGGAAAAAAAATGTATTCTTCCTCTACTGTAGAGAGTGATGTGGATGTTTGTTTCTTGCTTTACCATGCTACCCGATTTTTTCCTAAGAAAAATTTTCCTCCACTGGTGCTTTTCCAATCATTTATGCTATCGGCCCAACCTGCATTAGTAGATGCAGTTAGATTGAAGTAATTATATTTTGGATACCATAATCCAAGTTCTAGGGTGACTTGAAGGTATCTGAATATTCATTTTACTACTTTTAAGTGATTTTCTTTAGGTGCAGATTGAAATCTCCCCATGAGTCCTATAACCTGCATGATGTCAGGTATTGTTGTTATTGAATAGAGAAAACTTACAACCATTGATCTATACATTGTCTGGTCCAGTTTTGGTGAGTCATCTTCTAGACTTAGTTTACATCCAGTGACCATTGGAGTACCCATAGGTTTACTATCTTCCATTTGAAATTTCTTCAGCATTTCATTGATATATTTGGTTTGGGAAAAAAATATTCCATTTTTTGTTTGAGTTACTTGTAAACCTAAGAAAAATGATAGTTCTCCCAGCATAGACATTTCAAACTCTTCTTGCATTTTGGTTGCAAATTTTCTTTTTAGTGTAGTAAGATTACTCCCAAATATGATTCCATCTACATATACCACCACAACAATCATGTTTTGATCCTCAATTTTTTTGTATAGGTTGTTGTCAGTAGTCCCTCTCTTATATCTTTGTTTTTATAGGTACTAATCAAGCCTAGAGAACAATGCTATCGGGGTTTGTTTAAGACCATATAGGGCCTTTTTCAGTTTTCACACATAGTCCTAATTTTATGATAGCAAGAATCTTTTTGGTTTCTCAACATAGACTTGTTCTTCTAGTTTTCCATTAAGGAATGTTGATTTGACATCCATCTAATAGATTTTGAAATTTCTGAAGCATGCAAATTCTAGGAACATTCTGATGGCCTCAAGTCTTGCTACTAGAGAGAAAGTTTCTTCAAAATCAATAACTTCTACTTGGGAATATCCTTTGCAAACTAATATGGCTTTGTTCTTTATAATCTCTCCATTTTCATTTAGTTTGTTCTTGAAGATCCACTTGGTTCCTATCACATTCTTGTCCTTGGGTCTTGGAACTAGTTCCCAAGTCTGATTCTTCTCTATTTGATCTAGTTCGTCATTCATTGATTTTATCCAATATTTACTTTTGATAGATTCATTAACTAACTTAGGTTCTATTAGGGATAACATTGATTTTTCTGAGTCAAAAGAAAGTTTCCTTCTTTTTTCCACTCTTGTACTTTTATATCCAATAATCTGGTTTTCAGGATGATTCTTTTGAACTCTTTTTGATAGACCTCTTGGCAAGGGAGATTATTCATTGTCTTCTTCATCAGTATGAGGTTCATTTTCCTATGTTTCATCGCTATCATCTTCTTGCTGAGATTCTACATCATCATCTTCCTCCTGGGATTTTACATCATCATCTTCGTGTTGATATTTTTTATCAATGCCTTGGGATATGCTCTTTTTTATATCATCTATATTTACATTGGCACTTTACACTATATTTAGTAGTATAAGATTATAACATATGTATGATTTCTTATTAGATGAATATCCTAAGAATATTCCTTCATCAGGTCTTGGATCAAACTTTCTGTTGACGGGCGAAATTGACCGTCCATCAACTGGAAGAGTGGAACCGGTCCGGGGTTGTCTAATAACCCAAGCTATTTTGGATGAACCACCCTGACGGGTTTAGCGGCTCCGTTAGCCGATCTAAGGTCCTAAGAAAACAAAAGAAAACTACTCTAAACTAACTAATCTAACAGAAACTAAATATTAAAACAAACTAATAAACTAATCTAACTAAAACTAACTATTAAAACAAACTACTAAAATAATCTAACTATTCTATATACAATCTACTAACTAATACTATACTAACTCTAACTAACTAACTATCTAACTACTAACATAAATAAATCTTATTCACAAGATATACAATATTAACAATCTACAAATTTGAATGAAAACCTGAAAAACTCATTTGCATTCTGCCCTAAGACAGAGAGAGATATTTTTTGTTGATTTTATAATTTTATGAACANAAATAAAACAAAGACTAACTAAACTAAACAACTAATATACTAATTCTAACTACAAATCTAACTAAACATATATCTAACTAAACTACTAATATTATACTATCAAATTAACTAAACAAATAAGTAACAAACTGACCTGGAAAAACGCTCCAGGTTTGTCCTGTATGAGATGATTGTCTCAGCTGATCGGAGGAAGGAAACCCGCACCGAATTATCCACGAGCTTCTCGTAAACTAGAAACTGTTGTGCTCTTCGAATATAATTACAGGACAAACAAGACATAAAAATCACAGCAACCAAATGATTTATAAATCTTCACAATTAGATAAACCTGTATGCAAAGACTTATACAAAATGATTCAATTAATGAAGAAGAGAAATATGTGATTCATTAACTGAAACGAAGTAATTGCTGTACTTTTTTTTTTTGAATAATGAAAGAGATTAGATTATGGATAGCACATTAATTAAATCATATCATTCTGCAATAGATTACGATAGCTATAGTCTATAATCAACTGCAAATGACATGCATAAACTTGAAACAAAAGATTGATATTATGAAAGAAAAAGCTGTAGCAATAACATCAACTCTCGTCTCAGTTTGTATTAGAAATCCATAGCCTGGTTCTCCCACAAGTGAGGATGCTCCTTATTACAAAAAATAATAAGTATTTAAATACCTTCTACAGGGTAAAACATCCCTGTAGAAGTTATCAAAACTGTTTACATAAAATCTGGGAAGATATCCCAAGTCTGACTAAACTAGGAACCTAAAATAAAAACTAAATCACACAAATGTCTCCTAGACTGTCCAGCATGTCCAATGAAATTCGGATGTACCTGAAAAGGGTTAAAAATTGACAAGTTAGAAGGGTATTTTATTAATAAAATGATAAAAAATCTAATTCTATAGACTAGCTACAGAATCTTCCGATTCTGTAGCTGGTCTAAATCGGACACAGAATCAACATTAAAATCAACTCAAATCTTTGAAAATATATTCAAACTATTAACAAGTATCTAATAGCTATTTGAAAGACAAATGAATCATTCAAATTGAGATTGTTATACTAATTCGAGATCAAAACAAAACTAAAATCAAATGACTACAGAGATGCATATACTCTGTTTCATTTGTTACCACAAAATCGGGTGAACAGTATCATATCGAACAATAATGAAATCGTTTCATATCAGATTGAAATCGATACAATTAAAACAAATCATAGGCAATTGTTAGGTTGCCTCATCAACAGGAAACACGATCGAATCCAAACAAGATCATTTTCAAATCGACATAACTGTATTGACATAACTAACGATCCATGCCATGAGCGAATTAAATCAAAACTGGCGCGCAAATGTTCACAAACGAAGTCATAATGAGATCAATCAATAGGATCTGTAGGATTAGTTCAATTGTTTTTTATTGCTATTTGGGGCAAACAAACTCGATTGATATTGAACGAAACCGTTCATTTCAAAACGAATTATAACCGAATTTGACAGAGACAACATTTGTCGATCTGGGTTTAACAAACTCGTTTTGCAAATAGAAATCAAATAGAGTAGCATCTATGATTTGAATCCAACTCATAAAAATCATCGTATTAGCAATCTAATAAAGACAAGAGTGAATCGAATAGTTGGGGTTTAACATAGTCGTCGTGAATCAAAACCGCTCCATGATTCGGGCGTAGATATCTTTTGTACAGGCTTAAATGAGAATGTTGTTTTCATACGAAACAGAGTCGTTCTTTCCAAATTAGAGTGAATCAGAGTTGTATTCCTGATTTAAAAAATTACATCACATGACATATCAAAAAATCATAACAATCAAATTCACGAAATCGTTCGGCAATCACAGCACACAAACTAACCATAACGAAATCAAATCAAAACATGATCGTACTCTAAATTTAGCATGATAACCTCCTGTTCTGATTAGATACCAATCAAATCCAAGCGAAAACAAACCATTGATTTCGTTAACTTAACAGACAAACGAATCAAATCCGATGAAAACCTATCAATTTCTAAACTAGGCATGACCGAATCATTTAACCAAATCATAACCTCATTCAATTTTAGCAAAACGAAAACAATGTACAGGATGAAAAACATTATGACAGAGACATTTCAAATGATAGACAGAGCTATTTGAAAACCAAACTCACATCATTATATTAATCCGAGGAATTCACAAAATGAAATTGATACCTAAATTCATACCTGGATGACGAGAAGACATCTTGATCATGACATTTTGGAGTTGACAAAGGCTGTAGCCGATTCAACATTCCTAAACATGATGGAACCAATGGTTCTCTGCTTCCTATCAGTTGCTTGAAGCTTGTCCGTTAGGCTGGTCAACACTGCAACTTGGTTTTCCAATGATTGGATATTCGATTGAAGTAAGGGAAAGTCTATATAGTATCGTTCCAACCACACATCACATTGGTCACACGACGAATGTCCAGGCTTCGAAAATGTAGGTGAGGGTTTGGTTATATTGCCGAGGGTTTCATTAGGTAGCTTGATCCCAGGGTAGCTAGGATTGTTTCTTAGGCAAGGGGATAGATTAGCAACGAATTCATAGGGTGGTTCAGAGCACATACCCTATGAGTAAGGGTACTCACTAGCTAGGAAGCGTTCTATGTCAGAGTCTGAATCCTCACTAAGGACTATGGGCTTCTGCTCAACACTCGGTTTAGGCTTATTCCTAGCCATTCTATAGATAAGTCGAGCATTCTTTTTACCTTTTCCATCAACAGTAGGGTTACCCCTAACCTTTTTGATCACGGGCTTTTTTATAGCCTCAGCCTTCTCAGTTATAATATCGGGTAGGTCAATATCAGGGTCGACCGAGGGTTTAGGAAAAGGGAATAGGATATGGAAGGGCACGGGTGGCTCGACCTTGGTTTCACTAACCACAGGCTTGTCAACTTGGACGGGCTTGGCATCAACAAAACCATTTCGATAGATAAAAGCTTGCCAACTATCACTGTGGCGACTCAAGTGATGAACAACGATGAGTCTGATTAGGCCATGGTGGAACAGGCTACTATCGGCCTTCTCCCTTTTAAACCTTTTTGACATTTTATAAAGGATACACTGGAAGTAAAAGGGAATATTATATGGATAACCCATAAAATTCATTAACAAACGAAGGTGGTAGAGAAAAATGAGTCGATATCGACCCTCACAGGTCACGAATTGTTTGACCACCATCAAAAGATCATGTCATCATGGTTTAAGTGTGGAAATGGGCATACCTCTGTCACAGGATGTGACCTTTCGCGAGATGAACAGTAGTGGCCATGGCACCTCCTCGACCTTAGAGTTTTTAAACCAATGCTGGCCCGAGGATGGTAACCCTATAGCAGAGCTAATAAACTCCTCACTGATTTCCAACTGAATATCACCCACCTTGGCCCTACAGCCATCAAAATTCAGTGCAAACTGTTGTGCAACAAATAAATTAAAACCCTCGAATCATTGTACAAAGGTGAGCCAACCATTATCCTCTAAGTCTTTTCGGGCATTGTTGAACAGTAGCAAGGCTTGGCTACCATTCGACTCATTTCACACCTCCGGAGCCATGTAGCCGAGCACATGGTATGTCTAGGGTTTGGATCATAACACACACAGGAGCAGAGTGCATGAAGGGTTACCCGAGCTAGCAGAGGTGAAACAGGGATAAGGGATAGGCATAAATGACATCGTGCGAAGGTGGTGGAGCTATTTGTTGGCCATGCATAATAGTTATTGCCAATGGTACAACCGCCGACGCTTATAGCTGTTCGACCCACTATTCTATAGTTTAACAATTATGTCATTTTGCTGACCAATGAAACCAATGGTAAGTGTATTAATCATTTGCGCAAGCAATGGTTATACCATAGTTTTAAAACCAAACACATGAATCGAAATCAATACCAACATTTTGACTATGTGACATGTGGTGTATAGAACGATTCATACCAAGAGTTTAACCAATGTGCCAATGTTTTTTTTAATGTATAAACTAGGTGTTATATTTAAATGATATATATTCAAGGGTTTAACCATAACACCTATGTATTTTTATGAAACCAATGGTCAAGTAGATCACATCAAAGAACATATAAATCCAATTACCAATGCATCATAACCTTAATTACTCATGAAACGAAATCACATAATCAATCAAAGAATGTCTAATGAGTATAGATCAAAAGGTCTTGCCAACTGTAAAATGTAAGCGCAATAGGCATATCGCCAAAAATGATAATGGCAATTCAATAAGTATTTTAATGTGACTTTGAAAGACCAAGTTTTCACGCTTACAGTCGTGAAAACAAAACGAAAGTAAGTGCGCAAATGTCGCAAAAAATAAAAATGTCGTTTATTTGAGAATTGCGACGAAAAATTAATGTTTGCAAAACATTGGTGTAGGTAGCTTATAAAACAGTGAAAAAAGTGAATTGGATGCCAACAATGGAGACACACTGGTAGAAGCAATTATCTCTGCCAAAAGGAACAAATTCAGATTAGGAAAACAAAGATAATTCCAACTCAAAAACAACAACTAGAAAATCGTATAAACATCATTATTAATCAACTATTCCAGCAGTGTTTTAAAAGATGCAAACAGATAATAGTCCTAAGACCAACGAGTCACGATATTAAAGATAAAATCTCCAATACTTTTGACAGAGCCACTGCTGCCAGCAGGCATCCATAGCCTCGATAGGGTTGCCATTTAACCCACTCTGACATCTGTATCCTGCCAAGAAGTTATAGATCAGAATAAAGGACATTAAAGAGGTTTCTTATTTGCAAATTTTCATGTACCCGACATTGCTTCACTGCCAGCGGGCCTGTTTAGTACCCCGGCGAAGTTGTCTTGGCGTCATGCATGCATTTACCCACTGCCAGAAAACCTGTTTAGCATCCCGATGGGTTTACAAGCACTTCCCACAGCTCTATTAATAATTTATTTTGTTTTGTTTTTCATGGATATATAGTCGAGTGGGATGACGCTGAAAATCATGATATTTTAACATATTTTTTCATACCTCATCAGAATTTTTCAGAACTGTCCTTTATTTAGATCCAGAGATGTTTTATTTACAAAAACAACTTCCTAAGGTAGGGAGACATCTTCTGATTCAATCCTTTACGGAATAGGGACAGCATAAAAAGATAATAGATGATCACGACAAGCTTTACTCAGAGATTGAAATCAGTCAACTTCTTTCAAACAACAAACTTTTTCCAACACAGATATAAATTTCAGAAATATACCATTGATGTTTATACAAATTTTCTTAGCATTTATTTCAGCGAAGGAATTTTCTATTGTCTTTGTCTACATAGCTCAGTGTACAGGTATGGTTATTTTCCAAAAACACAAATTCAAAGGAAAAATCAAAAACAAAAAAAACAAACAAAAAAAACAAACGAAAAAGCAAACAAAGCAAAATATGTACATATTATACAAGGGTAGTCATCAAGCAAAGTATCTTTTCAAGGCTTGGCCATTCACCGGATAGGTGTCAAGCTGTCCTTCAATATTTTTCAATCAAAAAGAACTGGGACCCAACTTTTCAGCAATTAAAAATGGTCCAAGCCATAAGTTTTGAAATTTTGTGTGCTCTCCCTTTCCCTCATGTGGTTTGTCCCATTTCAAGACGAGATTGTCTGCTTCAAAATTCCTATCAGAAGCAGAATTAGAATCGAACCATCTTTTAACCAATTATTGATGTTGATCTAACTTACGTTTATCTTGGGCTCTTACCTCTTCTAGCTTCATCAAAGTGTTAATTTGGTTTTCCAAAGGGGGACAATCTTCTTCTTGGACTTTCTGTGATAACTAAAG
>JASDQU010314500.1:3311-13434 GCA_032191745.1 Picea mariana
AAAACCAATGCTCTGATACCAACTTGATCTAAAAATGAAGAAGACTTGTATTCTTGAAAATATTTGCAAGTAAAATTTATGTGTTAAAATGCAAATGGATCAACTTTGCAACACAACTTTAATAGGATTTACTCATTCAAGATGCATATAAACAACAACAAAATCAATGAACAAAAAACACATAACACAACAAATGATAAAGGATTTCACCCCTCTCTTGGGCTACATCTCCTGGTCCAGCTTCCAATGGATCATTTGTATTATTTGCTCAAAGTGATAAAAAATGTGCTTTATAATGCTCAAAATTCCAAATAGACTACTCCAATGGATTCAGAACGTCCAAAAACCCCTAGCTGGGCTTTTTCGGCACCTTGTTTGGCCAAAAATTGAAGAAGATAGGCTTACTGGAAGTCCCCCCTTCAAGCTTGTTGTCTTTGCATCTACAAAACACACCCCATTGTTGGCTCAACCTAGCCCACACACATTTTAAAGCATAAAAACTTGGCACCGATCACAACCGCGTGAACTGTGCAAACTACAGGACGGTTATGGGTGCACCTAGCCCCTAACCATCAAGGGCAAGGTCATATGACCCATGTGACTGCGCGTTTAAAAGTAAGGGCCATAACCGTTTGAACCGAATTCAAACCAATGCATACCCGCGCATGCGTCAATGGTCATATGGAAACAAACATGTGACCGCGACCATATCAAAAGGGCTATGTTAAGACATATACCCGCGCATGTGGTCATATTACAACACAACATACGACCGGGGTTTAGTTTTGAATGTGCGCGCAAAGGTTTTAAACCGTGGCCATATTACAATACAACATAACCACGGGCTGGGGCTAGGACCCAGCCCAACCCCCCGCCCAAACATATAACATTTCAATTCAAATGAAATCTACACCATATAGTGTTAAGAAACACTATGGTGGCGTGTTGGTTGGTGGTCTTTGCCAAAGCTTTGCATGCGGGTGGAGGTCACGGGGTCGATTCCGGTGGGCTCCAAATAAATTTTAAACCAATAAATAGGGGACACGTGGCGGCCATTGATTGAGCCACATGTCACCATTCCATTCACTGTAAACAAGCCATGTCACCTACCAACTATGCAAATAGCTACCTGCCACGTGTCATACGGTCTGCCACGTCAGCGTCCGTACAGACTGTACAGTCAGCACCCATTTTTTACCTGTTTGTCATTTTGAATAGAACGTGATATCTCTCGCTCCCGATGTACGTTTGAGCCCAAATGAGTTGCATTGGGTTCGTAACGACGAGGCCTACGCTCTCATTCGATTTGAAGCGATTCCGAGAACTTTGAATTTTTGAGCAAAATTTGATCCCCTGATCAGTCATAAAGTATAATAAGGGTAGCACAAACAAGTTGATAGACATGCTTTCAAGGCCACCCACATTGAATATTACAACTTTGGGAACTCTTATGCACATGTAAACTTTACCCATGATGCATACAAAGAGGCATACATAGAAGATGAGGAGTTCAAGGAGGTGTTTATGTTGAAATTTTGTTATGCTTGTTTAACCATAGATAATGTCACATCATTGTCACCAAACCATAGGAAATCACATATTCCACCCCCGAGAAAAATAACCTTTACTTAGAATAATTCCGACAAGCCTACTACAGAACCAATAGATAAACCCTAGCTGCTAATTGTAACAATAACTTAAGACAAGTAGAGTGCTCCTTATCCAATTGTAGCGCACAAGAGAGAGAGAGTCTCCATATCCATAGAATAAGTGCCATACACAACTGCAGTATCTGCAGCTGCACTACTCTCTCAATCTTGTGCCATACTTAGTAAGAATATCACCAAGAGTTTCACCAAGAGAATCACCAAGAGAATAAGAGAATCACCAAGAGAATAAGAGATTCACCAAGAGAATCACTTGATAGAGCTAAAGAGAGACCAAGACCAAGAGATGATCATACAACCTTATTCCTCCTTGCAGCTGCAACTGTCTATCTCCACAATACTTGCGCTCTAACTGGGTATCCAAATGAGCTAGAACATCCTCTATTTATATTAATCTGTCCAATGACTTTTCTGGTTGGGCCGACCTCACTTTCTTGTAATTATATTTATTTTTTATATTTTTCCTATGGAGCCAAATTGTATTTCTGGAAGATAATATTCTAACATTATTTATTCTTCTAGGCCAACTTGTCTTCTAGAGTTTCCAATCATCTGTTTAATGGTTCAATTGCTTCCAGAATATTCTATTCTAAGTCATAGGTTACATGTGGAGGTTAATACCTCCCATAGCTACCAAAACATCAACACTCCCTCTTAGCTAGGGAGGTATTAACTACAATGTTCTTCATGTAGTGGTATCACACACATCCATCCATCTCACATGGTCTTGCAGACCAGTCTACATGCATCATCACCATAGCCACATAGGCTATCATATGATAAAACATATCAAGTATCACCATCATAGCTGAACCTTAACTATCTAGATGGAAAAAACCTCCAACACTACTGGTTGGCCCTCTAGCTAGTAACCTTCGATGCTACTGGTTGACACTCTAGCTAGGAATCATTTTTGACACTACAGGTTAACATCTAGTTCATACAAAACTATTAACTCATCAACTCACACAAAATATGACTCAAAACTTTAACACTCCCTCTTAAAAAGGAAGGTGTTCATCTTGGCATGATCATCATCACTGCTTCTATGCTTCTGCACACCTCGACCATTGTCTTGTTTAATTTCATGAATCCATACATCATAAGAAGTTATGCACTTTCACTGGAGTAGTGTACCAACCTTTGTTGGAGTAGCATACCAAACTACATTAGGGTAACATACTAGCTTGCGTTGGAGTAGCATACCAACCTACACTGGGGTGGGGTAACATACCAGCCAACGTTGGAGTAGCATACCAACCTGTGTTGGGGTAACATACCAGCTTACATTGGAGTAGCATACTAATCTGCATTGGTGTAGCATACTAGCTTGCATTGGAGTAACACTCCAACCTACACTGGGGTAGCATACTAGACTGCGTTGGAGTAACATACCAATGTGTGCTAAGGTAGCATACCAGCCTGCGTTGGAGTAGCATACCAACATGCACTGGGGTAACATACCATCATGTGTTGGAGTAGCATACCATCCTGCACTGGGGTAACATACCATCTTGTGTTGGAGTAGCATACCAACCTACGCTGTGGTAGAATACCATCCTACATTGGAGTAGCATACCAACATGCGTTGGGGTATCATACTAGCTTACGTTGGAGTAACATACCAACCTGCGCTGGGTAGCATACTAGCCTGCGTTGGAGTAGCACACCAACCTACGCTGGGGTAACATACCAGCTTGCGTTGGAGTATCATACCAACTTGCATTGGGATAGATCCCACTACTGGGGATCACATCACTTCCTTCTACTGGGGAATACATCAATTATCACTACTAGAGAAAAAACATTTGGACCACTCCAAGCTTGTCCTCGAAAGAGGATTGGTCAACATATCTTCTACCTGTTCATTGGTAGCAATATACTGGAGCAAGTGCTTGTCATAGTATTCTCCCTTTTTCTAGGAGAATCCTCTGGACACAAATAAAACTTTGTACATATATAGGCTATTTATATGCAACATGCTTGACCTTGTAGATAAACTTGGAAGTCACCACTCACTTCCCTTCTGGTCTCAAAACCAAGGAAAAAATATATATCCCAGTCCTTCTAGCTGGCTTCCTCCTCGGAAACTGTAGCAAAGTCTATTGAAGTGAGGGAATCTTCCCATAAGATCTCATATCTCCTCAAAGCCTCTAAAGATTCAATCTATCCTTCTCAACCCATGGCATCCGTCTATCAGTTCCGAAATATGTCTCTCTCTTCCATATAAATCTAAAAGTCTATGAGTCTCCATTCTCCCTCTGAAGCTTGACTCCCTCTATGTCTATATAATCTTCGAAGCCATCTTCTCCTCATGATATGGCTCATCAATGTTGCATCCTGAAAATTTTCGTGGGACCATGCTGGTCTCTTCTTCGTTACTACAATGATTTTGGGTAGGTCCTTCTAGCTCTACTAACTCTTCCTGAGGATCTGAAGAGTGATCAACTGCACTAGAGGGATTTGTTTGGTCATATTTGGAGCCTTCTTCTCCTTACAATCAATCTCCATATGAGATACTATGTATCTCACAAAAGTAACCTTTTTCATCTTCTTCTTCTTTGGTACATGGATGTATATAGTCATGTATACAACTTCTTATCTGGATAGTTTGCTCCATGTCTCAAACTAGATACCATCTAATATGTTGTCTCCTGCAACTGTCACTATAGCTTCCCTTAGAGTTATCACTTGTGACCTGCTCGGAACAAGGAAAACAAAGTGAAAAACAATAGACAAGAATAATACTCTTATAATAATAAAAAGAACAAGAACAATAATCACAGTAGCTCCTTCTCAGAGCTATTGCTTGTGACTTTCCTGGAACAAGAACCGAAATAAAAATACAATAACAAGAAATAGGAACAACACTCTTCTAGGGTTGTGATCAATCATTCCTCCATGGTAACCTGCCTGGAACAAGAAAATAAGAACCAAAAGTATAATATCATTTTCATAAGAACATATCTACATCAAAAAGAATAAAAAGGAAATCTCATGGTAATCATCATATTATTACCAAGGTGACCTTCCTAGAAGCAAAACAAGAAGTATCTCCTAGAGGAGATGTTAGTTCATCTTGCAACCAAGTACACTAAGCATTTATATCAATAGTACTCACATGCTACCAAGTATTCATTGTATCTAGTAGTAATATAACCTTTCAAGGATTGATGTCACAACTAGTAATGTAGAAATTATCAAACTAGATATGTGTAAATTGGAAACTTATTAATTTAATCAATCAAACTTGGAACATGGAGTCTTATCTTCAAGAATGAGTTTTGTTGATTGTATTTCGAGTCTCCTTCACTCAATATGATAAGTATTCTCTTCAATTTGTTCCCTGTACTTAAGACAATATGCTTTCTTGACAGAAATTTGAGTTAGAGAATATAATGCAAATAAACTCTAAAATCTCAACCTTAGTCAATCTAATACTTTGACTAGAGTCAACTTATAACTTTAACTTTGAACAGAGGTTACTATAACTTAAATAGATCAAAATACAACTAGATGTTCATAATATTACAATAATTCCATAACAACTAGAGGCATATGAAAACAATCAAACCTGGAGTGCGTTGTTCCTCTGAATGTCCTGGGTCTAAGATCCCTCTAGATATACGATTGTAAGAGATCTCTTCTCCTGCAATCACAATCAAAGTAGTGATATAGTTTATATATATATAAGTACATACCTCTGGAAACATCGACAGGTAGTGGGACCATCCAGCAGTAGTGACAAGCAACGATGAACCTTTAAACTTCAAAGGTGCTCCAACTTGTAATCTAAAGGTAGTTGGAGATGTGCTAGGGTTAGACGCACTAGGACAACAGAACATTAGTCCCAACACTTTAGAGAAACTTTCACTACAAATGGTACTGAAACTGGTGTTGGCACTACAACTGGTGTTGAAATTGGAACTACAACTGGTGCTGCAACTGGCATAAAGAAACTAGCATGAAGGAATTAACATGAAGGAACTAACACTGCAACTGCAACTAGCACTGCAAACGTATGGTTTAATGAGGAAACCGTAATTTATCAACTTCATAAATTTGCAGATCTGATCTGAGGAAGAGATGTGCCCTACTTAGGTGACCTTCTTAGTGTGTTCAGTAACTGTCCAATGAGCTTGACAATGGGGGAAACTGAGGATCTTTCTTCCAACGGTTATAATATTATGAAGGAAACCAACTCTGATACCATGTTGAAATTTTGGTATGCTCATTTAACCATAGACAATGTCACATCATTGTCACCCAACCATAGTCATTCACATATTCCACCCCCGAACACACTAACCTTTACTTAGAATAATTTCAGCAAGCCTACTTCAGAACCAACAGATAAACCCTAGCTGCTAACTGCAACAACAACTCAAGACAAGTAGAGTGCTCGTTCTCCAATGGTAGTACACAAGAGAGAGAGTCTCCATATCCCCAAAATAAGTGGCATACACAACTACAAAAGCTACAATTTCACTACTCTCTCAACCTTGTGCCATAGTTAGCAATAATATCACCAAGATAATTACCAAGATAATCTCTCTCTAGCACTATCAAGGGATTCTGTTGGTGATTCTCTTGGTGAAACTATTGGTGATATTCTTGCTAAGTATGGCACAATTTTGAGAGAGTAGTGCTGCTGCAAATGCTACATTTGTGTATGGAACTTATTTTGTGGATATGGAGAATCTCTCTCTTGTGTGCTACCATTGGAGAAGGAGGGATCTACTTGTCTTGAGTTGTTGCTGTAGTTAGCATCTAGGGTTTATCTGTTGGTTCTGGAGTAGGATTGATGAAATTATTCTAAGGTTAATGTGCTCAGGGGTGACATATGTGAATTCCTATGGTTGGGTGAAAATGGTCTGACATTGTCTATGGTTAAATGATAATACCGAAATTTCAACAGTTTCAACAGGTATAGGGCCAAATTCATGTAGAAGAAGTTGATGGTAAAGCTGAATATAATCTCTAGAATGGGTTAATCTACAAGCTAGACAAGTTCTATGTTCCTAAAGGTGAAAGATTGAATCTTATCAGAGAGGCTCACACCTTCGAAGTTGTAGGACATTTTGATGTTGGGAAGCCAATTGCTAACTTACAAAGGTACATGTACTGGCCTAGAATGCAAGAATATAAAACAAGATATATTAGAGGATTTATAGTTTGTTGTACCAATAATCCCAATAACATAAAGCAATGTCCATACCATCTCTTGAATGTACATGCTCGACCTTGGAAAATACTTTCCATGTATTTTGTGGGAGATTTTCCGACAACTAGAAAGGGACATGACTATTTTTTTGTGGCAGTTGACAGGTTCAACAAGAAGTGCATTCTTATTCCTTGTAAAAAGGCCATCAGGGGACAAGAAACAAAAAACATGTTCTTTGAATGGGTATGGGTGTACTTTGGGATACTAAGGAGCATCATCTCTGATAGGGATACCATATTTCTCAGTGCCTTTTGGACTACACTTTGGGAGAAGATGAACATGAAGTTGAAGATATCTACAACATTCCATCCATAGAGAGACTGGAAAAAAAGAGTATTCAATAGGAATTTGGTGCAGTTTTTGAGGGGTTACAATTAGAAGCATCCAAATACCTGAGATGAAAACATGATCTATATTCAACACTCTTATAATAGAGCATTCCACAGTTTTACTGGTAAGTCCCCTTTTGAAATTTTTTTTGGGTATTTGTTGCCTTCGCCCTTGGATGTTGTTTACGTACAATAAGGAGTGAGGGAAGACACCATAGGAAAAGCATTAAAATCACAAAAGTTTGTTAAAAATATTAGGCAGATCCATTTGCAAGTACATGAGACATTGAAAAAGTCATAGGAAAGGTACAAGGTACAACATGATCAACACATAACAAAAAATCATTTAAAGTGGGAGACAAAGTTTGGTTACAACTGAACAAGGAAAGACTACAAGGTCTTGCTATGAAGATCAAGCCTCTATGATATGACCCTTTTGAGGTATTGGAGAAGGTGAGAGACAACACCTACAGATTCGGTCTACCCCCATACATGCATATTTACTTAGTAGTGAATGTGGAGAATTCGAAACTCTATGAGCCTTTGATGTTGGATCAGGAGGAGTAGTGTCAAATTTTAACAAGTCAATGTATTCAATTTCAGATATGAAAATTACTTCCAAGTGACCTCAAATAGTAAATTCTAGGACTGTTATCACTAAATAATTTTACACTGAAATTATGATAGAAAATTATAGAAGAATAAAAAAGATCAAAGAGAAATCATCCATGCACAAGAGACACAAATTTTAATCAAAAAATATTTTCAAATTGAGGATCTCGAGGACAAAAAAATTCCTCACAGAAAAAATTAAAATCTCAACAAAATTTCAGAAAACCTTCCAACTTACAAATCTTCTTGAAACCATGATGACATCAAAATCGCACCTAATTGATGTCACGCTTGTGTCATTCTTGCAGCCTGCACATGCGGCTTTCCTACTGCGGATGCAACCCGCACGTGCAACTTTCCTGCTGCGACTGTTATCTATATGGTTTTCATGTGTGGTATGGCCTAAAATTAATGCACCATATGAACAATACATATCCCACACGTGTAGTTTCTCCTCCTCCTTGGTTGAAAAATGAGAAAGAAAGAACAAAAAACCTAGAACAAATTTTCCAAACTGAATATCCTTCTTATTGAAATTATCCTCCTCAATCCCCTTGGAAATATTTCTCACTCACTCATGCCAAACACACGATGAAAAGATAAGATGTGTAGTGCCTACTCACATTGCCTCTCCTTTTATAGGAGTATAAAAGTGAGTTTAGAAGCACCTAACTTACTTTAGAATCCCTCCACTAAACTTAACTTTAAATTAGAATTGTTTATTCCTCCAAGTGGGTGAAAAACCCCAACAAGCAATAATTCCAAGACCCAAATCTATATAAAAGGGGTTTTTACAAAGAAAAAATGCAATGTGAGTTTAACAAAGATTTCCACATTCTCGACACCAAAGCCAATGTGAGAATACCCCCCCGATGATAAAAAACATCATCACTCCCTCTCAGTAAGGGAGGTATTCTCCACCACTCCTAGATTTTCTACGAAGTAGACAAAATTCCCCTTCACTAGGGGTTTGGTGAGAATATATGTAATTTTCTCATTTGTGGAAATGTACTGGAGCTTCACAACTCTATTATGCACCATATCTTTGATGAAGTAGTATATGATCTCAATGTGTTTCGAACTATCGTGAAACATTGGATTCTCCAAGAGTTTGATACAACTATGATTGTCACAGTAAATCACAATAGAATCAAACACCTGACCAAATAACCTTGCAAACATCTTGCAAAATTAAATATCCTCACAACTCCCCAAACTAGCTACCATATACTTTTCCTTTGCTGAACTAAGTTCCATAGAAGTTTGTTTCCTGTTGAACCAAGAAACCACTGTTGATCCCAAGCTGAAGAAACCACTAGAAGTTCTCTTCCTATCAATTGCACTACTTTCCCAATATGAGTCTAAATATCCATGCATCTCAAACACCAAATTCAAGTACCTCTTCCAACTAGAAATGGGCCTCTCTACTCCTGTGAAGAACAAATCATCAACATAAAACACCAATATAAGAGGATCCTCACCAAGCTGTATGAGATATAGGTTGGAATTGTCTACTTCACTCTTGGTGAATACCATGCTTTGCAAATACCCATCGATCCTTGAGTACCATGCCTTGGGTGCCTTCTTGAGTCTATACAAAGCTTTCTTCAACCTGAAAACATGGGACTCCCTCCCCTGTACCTCAAAGTTGTGAGGTTTCTCTATGTACACCTCCTTCTCAATCACACCATCGAGAAATTTTTTATTCACATCCATATGATGTATCCTCCACCCCATAATCGAAGCAAGATAAATAAAAACCCTAATAGAAGTATACCTGGCGAGTAGAGAAAAATTCTCCTCATATTCCACTCCCTCTCTTTGGGAGAAACCTCTCGCCATGAACCTTTCCTTGTACTTCTCTATGCTACCATTTTCAGCATGCTTGATCTTATAGATCCACTTGGAAGTCACCATACACTTCCCCTCCAGTATCAGAAATATGTCCCACACATCATTCTCCATGATGGAGTGATACTGCTCCATCATGATATCCCTCCAAACCTGCTAGTCTACTGCCTCCTCAAAACTGGAAGGCTCAGAACCAATGATGCTACTCATAATCTACACATAGCTCTAAAACCTCTACGGAGGCCTTTTCTCCCTAAAAGTGCCCCTGGGTGCCACATATTTCTCCACATATCTCAAAGTATCCCGAATCCATTTAGGCCTCATGTGTTAGAAAAATAGGACCACGAAGAAATAAAATAAAACAAATGCGGAAACAAAACACATAAGATACACAATACAAGAGAGACACATATTTACGTGGTTCACCCAGTGTGGGCTAC
>JASDQU010314504.1:0-11478 GCA_032191745.1 Picea mariana
ACTGAAAACAAAAGAATAGTCAAGGAAATTAGAGATAACTGCGAAGAAATTTTTGATCTCTTAGACAAAAGGTCATTAAACATTAGGAAAGGAAATTGTACAGGACTTCTGGGACAGATTAATATTGTAAGACATCAATTAAATTTTAGAGAAAATTTGAGTGAAATTCAAATATAAATTTCACAGCTAAGAGAAATGGATGTCACCCTAATAGACAGGTTGTTAGTTGAGCCCAACTTAAAACTGCAGTCAATAAAGTTTGCAGATAAAGGAGTTGATGACCGTCTCTCCAAGATACAAAGAAAGGTTTATCTGTTCGAAGCAAAGGACCTTCCAGAACCCCCCAAAAATTTTACATAGTTCCTGGAGAGATGCATTGAATATATTGGATCAAAAGAAGGAGTGTCATCAACAAAGTAAAAGTATCATTTGGAGGATTTTTACTTCCAAGAAAGAAGGAAAATGGAGAAGATCATGCAAATGGTTTCTGATCTATTTTTAACAAATAGTTAGTCACTAGGAATTAGGAAATCACCAATCGTCTTAAGATTGGTAGTTTTGTATAAATATAACTTTTCAAGACTAAGACAGGGCCTTTTTTCTGGATGGTATTGTAAAGACAAAATTTCATTTTGCCAGAATTAATACAATACATATTGAAGATTCCAGATCTTGTCAAGCCTGAGTTATGTGTTTCTCTGTCATTCCATCTTTTATTTCACACCTTTGATGAATGCTTTCATGATGCAACCTCTATTGTGGTGATTGAACAGTCATATTATCTAACCGTTTGCAGTTTTTCCTCTGTATCATCTATCAGTGGATATAAGACCTATGAACG
The DNA here is from genome assembly GCA_032191745.1 of Picea mariana. NCBI lineage: Eukaryota > Viridiplantae > Streptophyta > Pinopsida > Pinales > Pinaceae > Picea > Picea mariana. The sequence goes on from JASDQU010314504.1 coordinate 842, forward strand.
TTTTAGAATTCTAAAATTTTATACTTCATCAAAGTTATCATCTCTCTTTCTTCTATTAGCATAAAGTTAGATTCCTCTTCAATTGATGCCTCACATTTGTTATACAACTATATGTTTCTTTTTCTTTCTTCATTCCATGCACCATCTCCTTTAAATTTGTCCCAGATACTAGAAACAACCTTTATTTCTGTTATACTATTGATTCATAGTTTGGAAGTTTTATTTTTATTAATTCAAACCAGAAATTTGCGACCCTTAAAAATAATTTTGACTTACAAAAAGGAAACCCTTAGCTTTCATGACTGTTCCAGTTACCAGATAGCCTAATATAGAACCCGGTATATCAGATCAAGCAAGCATTGCATTAAACCTATTCAATACCATCTTACAAACAACAAGTACACAGGTAGAACTTGAACGTTCATGGGCCATGATTGAAAGGGATATTAGCATCCAAGAACAATGGGAAGCTAGACAGAGACAATTAAGGAACCAACTTTGATCTCGCTTTCCATTAAACTGATCTTTTTACCCATTAACTATCTCTACCTTTTCGGATGCCTTGACGGTATACTTTAGAGCCTTAAAGTATAAACTCAGGAACAACATCTTTTTGGTGCTGTTGCCGCGGATGAAGAAATGAATCTTTTCCCTGGGAAGAATGACATTGACACTTTCTTTCTTTGATAGTGAACAAAGATCGAAAAACCTTTTAAGGCTACTTTTATCTTTCACTTGCCGACTCCATGATAAGTAAACTGGCTTTTAACCTAAAGAACACCAGAAAGAACCTGGACGACAAGCAGACCTCGCCAGTTTTTGATTTGGAAAATATTTTAAAATCACGAAGATCCCTTAGACAAATCGTTTCATCGACACATACCATCTGTCAACCTAATTCTACAGGGTCGAACGTTAGAGGAATAATTCAGATATCTGTCTCCCTCCCCCTTTCAATCGATACGTTCTCTCTTCCCCAAGTGCACACTCCTACTACCAAGCACTCTGACGAATGACCTGTGTATCCTGATTTAACCCCCATTGATTCTCTGATATATTCGTCTTATGAGTCTGGAGAAACAAGTTCTTTTCATCTTGGGCCTTCTTTCTCCAGTTTCCTGTGCCTTGATGATCAGTTCCCCACAACCTTTCTGTCACATTCAAGCACAACCCAAAATCTATCAAGCTTCCATGAGCTTTCTCCTCATACACTCCAAGTTTCATCCTCAAATCCATCAATGGCTGCACACGGAGGTGCGGGAGCTGGAGGCAGTGCTGTAGGTGGTGCTGCAGGAGGAGCAACAGGCGGCCAAGTACCACTCCCTAGAATTTTTGCTAAGGTGGCCACTAGATATGCCCCTCTTTTCCTCCTGGTTGCCCTATATGAACTTCCAGAAAATTACATGAAAAATCTCCCAAAATTCACAGGGGAAGGCGATTTAACCGCACAAGAAAACATTAATTTCTTTGACCAATTTGCCGATATCCTAGGACTTGAACACAAAGATGTCTACTCCATACTCTTATTACAAACTTTTGAAGGGTAGGTCAGAACTTGGTTTCGAGGCTTAGCAGCAGGATCTTTAAGGTCATACGATGAACTTGAAAGTACTTTCATAAGACAATGGGGAGAAAGGAAAGATCACCTTTATTATCTAACTGAATTCGGGGCTCTTAGAAAGAAAAATTCTGAATCAGTTCTTGAGTTCACCCAAAGGTTTAATAAATTGTATAATAAAATTCCCATCGAGATCAAACCTTCTCAGCCTACAGCGAAAGTAACTTTCGCTGGAGCTTTCGACCCTGATTTCGCCCTACTATTAAGAGAGAGGAGATCAATAGACCTCACCAAGATGCAAGACGATGCCCTAGAAATTGAATCAAACATGATGGCTTCAGGGAAGCTAAAAGCCAAAATGGAGACTGGAAACAAAGAAACTAGAAGGTACAGAGAACAAGGAGGATCTTCTAGATCAGGAAGATCTTCAGGAGACAAAATGGACGACATGGCTAGAATAATTAAAGAACTGTCTAATAAGATTTCAAAAATGGAATTAGATCAAACAAAAAATGGCCATTTTCCTAGAAAGGATTTCAGAAGGAATCCCAATCCTCAAGCCCCACAAAGATAGATTAAGAATGAGGATAAAAAAATCCCAACCCCCTTCAAGAGTGAAAACTTCATTGGAGAGGAAGACTTAGAAGATTTCGAGGAATTAGAGGAAGATATAAACAATCTGGGCGATGATGATCCACAACCCTATTTATCGAGACAAGATTATGAAAAATCCTTAAATAAAGAAAATAGATTGGAAAATGACATAAACAATAGTACTTATGAGGATTTGACCTACCAGGGTATTGCAGATGGTATAATGGCCGAGCTTCACCAGAAGTACAATCTAAGGCCTAGAAACAGGAGTTTCAAAATCGCCCAAACAAAAAAGATCTTGCTGAGGGGCGAGACAGAAGAGACGGTTTCAAAAAATGCTGAAAAGCAGACTGAAAAAACTAACATCACGGACACACATCCTACCAAGACTAAGTCAGCTGAAACACCCACAGTCAAAACACAGAAAGAGAAATCTCCTGCAACTGAAACAAAAACTTCACCACAAAAGAAAGCTGATAAGAAGGGGATCAAAACCCAAACCATAGAGAATGACAAAATTGTGGGGAATTTTAATCTAGAAAATGAAATCAATAAAATCAAGATCCCCATACCTCTTGTTGAGATGGAAAAAAACCCAATCTATAGAAAACAAATTGCCAAGATGATTAGTTTTTCAGAAGACGAAAGCCAAGATGATGTCATTAACTTAGAAGATGACAAGCCGAACATAGTTTTTGGTCCACATTTCGAAGGCACCAAAGACACTGTTGCCCCGTTCTATATCACGTTAACCTTGTTCGACCAACTACTCCATAAATGTATGCTTGATTCTGGAGCATCGTACAATGTAATGCCTAAAGCCATTATGGATAAATTGGGTCTCGAAATCACTAGGCCTTATGGAGATTTATATTCATTCGATTCAAGAAAAGTTAAATGTATAGGCATGATTAAAGACTTGGTGGTAAATCTGGCACAAATACCTGCAAAAAGCATTCCCATTGACGTAGTGGTCACCGATATCCCTCCGAAATATGGTATGATGTTATCCAGATCTTGGGGCGCCAAGCTTGGAGGATCTCTCCATCTTGACATGACATATGCTACAATTCCAATTTTTGGAGGACAGTTCACGTGCCTATACAGTATAACCAGGTTGCCATTCACGGTAAGTGATCCGCACAACCCGAATAACCACCCTGTATATATTGCAGATCAAGATTTAGGTAATTGTATTTTATTCATTGATGATGATATTGATTTAGGTATAGATGAAAGTTGTACAGGAAAAAAAAACAAAAGAAGAAAAAATTAAAAAAAATGTATATAGCACTGGTGTGTGGAAGATGTTTTTTGACGGTGCTTCATCCTACTTTGGAGCTGGAGCTGGAGCACTCCTTGTGGCCCCTGATAATCAATTTGTAATCCCCTTTTCCTATAGAGTACAGTGGAATGTGGACCACACTAATAATGTATGCGAGTATGAAGCCTTAGTGTTAGGGTTAGAAGTCGCTAGGAGAATGAAAATAAAAAACCTCAAAATATTTGGTGACGCCGAGCTAATCATAAAACAGGTAAACCGATAGTACTGGGCCAAACATCCTAGGTTGAGTTCTTACAGGAATTGCGTCTGTGATCTGATCGAAAATTTCTTCTCCTCTGTCAAAGTTCACTCCATTCCAAGAACTGAAAACCAACAGGCTGATGCGTTAGCCAAAGCAGCCTCAACATTCACACCTCCCACCGCTTTCAAACTAAAGTACCATATAAAAATGAGACATCGACCTTCCATACCCAATAACATACAACACTGGAAAGTTTTTGAGGACGATGAACAACTGCACAAATTTTTAGAATCAATAGATGAGTTTGCCGAAACACATGCCGACCAAGAAAACCAAAATGATCCTGTTTGGATCATGCAGGAAGGGGAGGACCCCCAAGAATTCCACGATAAAATCACCAGTCATCGAATGCTTGTTCTAAAAAATAACCAGATCCCCAAGGGCCTGATTCCCTTGGAAATGTTATTTAATCAAGATGATATCCCTTTAAGATCCACTTTACAACCTCAGCCTGAAGAGGTTGAGGATTGTGACATAGGTACCAAAGAAAACCATCGGTTGGTGAAACTATCCAAATACCTGTCCCTAGAAACCAAAAGTAAATACGCTGAGTTGCTTAGAGAATATAAAAACGTTTTCACTTGGTCTTACGACGAATTAAGAACTTATGATACTTCTATAATCGAACATAAAATTCCTTTGAAACCTGGTGTCAAGATTTTTAAACAAAAACTCAGACAGATAAACCCTATGCTGCTACCAGTAATAGAAAAAGAAGTAAAAAAACTCTTCGATGCAAAAATCATCGTCCCACTAAGATATTCCGAGTGGGTGGCTAATTTAGTCCCAATAAGAAAGAAAAATGGCGAAATTAGACTGTGTGTTGATTTTAGAAACCTGAACCGATCGTCACTCAAAGACAATTACCCATTGCCTAAGATGGACCACGTTTTAGAGAAAGTAGTTGGAGCTAACAAAATGTCTATGATTGATGGTTTTTTCAGGTTACAATTAGATCGCACTACACCAAGATGATAAGGAAAAACAACTTTCACTACCCCTTGGGGTACCTTCATGTATGATAAAATGCCTTTCAGCTTGATGAATGCAGGGGCAACCTTCCAGTGAGCCATGGACCTCGCCTTCGTGGGTGAGAGAGATAAATTTGTTGTTATCTATCTCAATGATCTGACTATTTTTTCAAAATCTGATGCAGAACATCTAGTGCACCTGAAGAACATTTTCAAGAAATGTTGTAAATTTGGTTTGTCCCTCAATCCCAAAAAATCTCATTTCGCTATGCAAGAAGGTAAGATATTAGGTCATATAGTGTCTAAAGACGAAATCAAAATCGATCCCAAAATAATTGAAGCAATAGATACTATAAACATCCCTAGAAATGTAAAAGAAATTCAATCTTTCTTAGGAAAAATAAATTTCTTGAGAAGATTCATCCCTAACTTCACTGAAATTGTGAAGCTGATCACAGATATGTTGAAAAAGAATAGTGAGACGAAGTGGACAAGTGAAGCCAAAGCATCTTTTCAATGAATCAAGAAAGTTATCAGTGAATTGGTAGTCTTGGTAAGTCCTGATTACAAAAAAGAATTTCTGATTTTTTCCTTCGCTTCCGAACACACTATCGTAGCTGTATTGTTACAAAAAAACGAAGAAGGATTTGAACAACCCATTGATTTTTTCAGTAAAAGTATGAGAGATGCTGAGTTGAATTATAATATGCTAGAAAAACAATATTATGCAATGGTAAAGGTTCTCAAGGCCTTCAAAACGTACGTATTACATTCGAAGATCATAGCATATGTTCCTACAAGCTCTGTCAAAGACATAATGGTTCATCCAGATAGTGATGGGAGAAGAGGCATATGGCTAGATAAGATTCAGGAGTTCGATCTTGAAGTCAAATCAACAAAACTCATTAAAAGCCAAGGTATGGCTAAATTTCTAGCCGAATCAAACTTCCAGGCACTCAAAATAAATCAGTTGCAAGAAGACGAGGATTTCCTAGAGATAAATGAACTCGATTTTGCTACACCTACGATTGAGATAGAATATAGGTTTTATTCTTCAGTTTGGTACCACGATATTGTTTCTTACCTATTGACTCTTTAATGTCCCAATGAACTAACCCCATCTAAATCCAGGACACTGAAGCTACATTCTATAAAATATTGTATTATAGATGGAAAATTATATTGGAAGGATCCCCTGGGTTTCTTGCTGAGCTGTTTAGTTGAGACCGAAACTGAAAAGGTTATAGATGAGTTCCATGAGGGAGTGTGTGGAGGACACCATGCTTGGCGAGCCACATCTTATAAAATCTTAAGAGCTGGATAATACTGGCCCAAACTATTCACAGATGTAAACACCAAAGTCCGAACTTGTATTCCTTGTCAGTTGTTTACAGGAAACATAAAGTCCCAACTTTACCTCTAATTCCAGTTAAAACAGAAGCCCCTTTTCAACAATGGGGTCTTGATTTTATCGGAGAGATTCACCCACATTCTAGTGCTCAGCACAAGTGGATTCTAATTGCAGCAGACTATTTTACTAAGTGGGTGGAATCTATTCCCATGAGAAACGCAACTGACGCAGTTGTAATCAATTTTCTAGAAGAAAATATTTTATCCAGATTCGACTGTCCCTGAAAGATAGTCATCGATAATGCACAAGCGTTTAAATCGATGGCTATGATAAGCTTTTGCCAAAAATTCAACATCATATTACAACGCTCCACAACTTATTATCTGCAGGGCAACGGTTTAGCTGAGTCATCTAACAAAAGTTTGACAACCGTGATAAAAAAAAATATTGACTGAGAACAAGAAAATTTGGCACATCCATTTGAAATACGCTCTATGGGCCAACATGATAAGTACCAAAAGGGCAATTGGGATGTCCCCTTTTCAGATGGTATGTGGCACTGATGTTATTTTACCAATCAATCTTGATCTGCCAGTAATGAAACTTTGGCAAGATTCAAACAAAGAACTTAACGACATTACCAGGAGAGTAAACCAGCTGGTCGAAGTTTAGCAAAATAGAGCATAAGTAAATGAAAAGTTGCAGAGATATCAGGATAAGATGAAGGATTTATTCGATCAAAAGGCTAAGGATAGATATTTCCTCTCTGAAGCTCTGGTACTAAAATGGGAAGCCAAAAGAGAAGACACTGACAAATACGACAAGTTTGATTCGATCTGGTCTAGCCCCTATAGAGTCTCGGCCTCAAAAGGAGAAAATGTTTTTTCATTAGAAAATCTCAATGGAGGCATTCTAAGCGCCCTTGTAAATGGACGATACCTTAAACACTACATGCAGTAATATGTTTTTGAACTTTCATTGTACATACTGGTTTGTTTTCATGTTTTCTTTATAGTTACATTGCTTTCGGTAAGTTTGATTAAAAAAAAAAAAATTTAAATTTTTTAGAAAATGCAAATACCAAACAGTTCAAATATAGAAGTTCACAAAATTGGTATGAGTGTCTGATAGTTATCAGGTCATTTTATTTGCAGGAAAATCATCAAGGACTCAAGAGATCAACTATACTATAGGGGTAATCTGCATGAATAATCATGATAAATACTTACCAAAAAGGTAATAAGTAAACAGTCTTCTCGCTGTAAATACAACGAACTACTAAGGTATGAACTATGACCTGGGAACCTGAGTTAAAAATGTCCTAAGAGGTACCAATGAAGGGGACACTAAATTTCACGACAGTTAAAAAAAAATAAAAAATAAAATAAAAATAAAAATAATAGTCGTTAGCACTCCTAAGTTTCCAAGGTTCTCTCACCTTTTCCCTTCGATCACTATCAAGCTTACTCTTCACCCAACCCTGACTTTTTTCCCATTAGTCTCTAAAAAAAAAAAGAGAAATAAAAAAGGAAAAAGTCCCATCTTAATTTCGGAAATGTTCAGACTAACTTTCAAAGCGAGGATAGGTAAAATCCTATGTTTCTGTTAAACTTTGGCTGAACCGGAAGTATGTTTGGGAAAATCCTAACCTTTTTAGTCATTCTAGAAGAAATAAAATGATCGTTTTCTCTCAAGGGAAGTCCCTAAGAAATATTAATAAGTTTTTCCCCGAAATTCTCCATAAAGTTAAAGTGTCTGAGGACCAAAAGAAGATTAATCCAGAGCTATTTAAATAAGTTGAAAGACCTTTGCTGTAAAATTTTTTAAGCAATATATTTTCTCTGAGTATGTTACATACTTATTGATTGCCCCCACTTCATAACAAAAATGTATATAAAGAGATGGTGAAATGAAATTCATTATTGATTTCCCCCATCTAATCTAAAGAGATGGTGAAAGGAAATTCATTATTGATTGCCCCCATCTAATCTAAAGAGATGATGAAAGGAAATTCATTATATGATTGCCTTCATCTCGACATTTAAATTCTAAAAATAATGAAGTGGTGAAAGGAAATTCAATGTGGAAAATCTGATAACTTCACTGGGGTACTGAACAGGATCTCTGGCAGTGAAGCAATGTCTACATATCGGACAAGGCTGTTATACACGAATTGCAAGATGCTCTGGTATTTTTCTTCTTTCAGCCAGATTACACTCTAAGATTATGGGATTCCAGATTACACTCTACGAGTCCCTTGATGTGAATATGATCAAATAAAAATTGGTAGAATGGCTAATCTTGTTTCGATTATCTTGCACAAATCTGAGGTCAGTTTTAGAAAGGGAAATCTGTGTGAGCCTATCTCAAGATTGTTGAATGTTTTAATCTGGAAAATTTTCTGAAGTTAAGGTTGAAATATTTATCCTCCCGGTTGGGTTTTTACAACTATGTCTCACAGACCGGAATAATTGACCCCATTTACCCAATAAAGGCACTAAGTCCGCTTGTTCTCCTCATCCCACAAGGAGATGAGGTCCCCAATTGGAGCCTATGTTGAAACCAAGTCTTAAAGTTTTTATCTCTAAGACTAAAACTTTTCTTTTCCGGGATTTAGCTTTTCATAAGGTATAATCCTCGCTATCAATCCCAAAAGCCCGGTACCAAAATCCTGAAATGACTTTATTTTTTAATAATAAAAGGCAGAAAACTCAAGTGTTTTAAAGTCTCGACGCACATTCTGTAAAGTATTTTTAATCACGATAAATTTAAACCCTAAATGAGTTAATTAACAATCTTTTAATCTTTCAGGATTCAGGTTCACTCAGAACAATACGTTTTCAATACATTTCGAATCGCAAAATCCCGATCCCTGATTTCCCCCCAAAAAATCGAAAGTTAGTTATTGATCTTGATTAATTAAATTACTAATACCAAAGTTAAGGCCTAAACTAATCTCATCGCGATTTCAGGATTCAGGGTTTAGTGGTGACATACCTCGTGTAAGCAAGATCCCCGAAACCTCAAAATGCGAAGTCCCGACTCAATACCAAAGCTAAGGGCTAAACTAATCTCATCGCAATTTCAGGATTCATGGTTTAGTGGTGACATACCTCGTGTAAGCAAGATCCCCGAAACCCCGAAACGCAAAATATCGACTCAAAATCAATGTTTAAAATGAACTAACTTCGTTTTAAAAACACAATTAATGGTAATTAAACTTCTTAGGTATTTTCATTTTTCAGGTTCCGTTGAACGTGATCTTTCGAATTTTGATTTTAGAATCGCCGAAGTATGACCATATTAATAACGGATAGCTGGTGATTTCTGTGACACAAATGCGTATCTCAGAAATATTCTCTGCATTAAAGGTATTAAATTCTTGGCAACTGTGTCAGTACTTTCACCATAAAATGAGTTAAAGGAAAATTAAAGGTCTGTGTTTTGAACCTTATTCTTGTTCTTTCTATCAGGGGTAAGTTGCATCCAACCAAGCTTATACATCTCTCTTCTGTGACAAGTTTTCGTTCCAATACGAAAGTTATGGCACCAAAGAAGGGACCCAAGAAGAGTGAAGATACAACTGAGATTTTCATCCCAGAGGGAGATGTCATATCCGACACCATGCCACATGCTATCGACTCGATTAAATATTGGAGACAAATCTATGAAACTCTGGACTATGAGATTGAAAATTCCCGTAATGATTTCGAGAATCATCTTTGGGACATAGCAGAATCAGAACTTCACAAGATTGCAGCATGCCCACGGCTCATGGCGTACAACGACATGATTAGTTGGGCTTTAGAGAAGATTGATATTCCAACGAGAAGCATTTTAAATGATCAAGCGGTCATTATTGGCTCATTTAGACTTGAACATATCCAGGTAATGTACAAACTCTCACCCAATCCTAAATACATTTACAATGCCGAATTTATAGCTGAATTTTAGAGAAAGGAATGTACTGAGGTAGACCAAACTTACCCTGATTTAATCAAAGATTGGTGGAGATGTCCATCAAAATTTAGAGCCGATACCCACGGAATTTATGCCACAGCTTCTTTGAATGAGTACATGGTGTATGTAGCCATGATGCTGTGCAGACTCTTCGGCAAAAAGAGTCCCTGTCATTTCCCCGTAGAATGGGTGCCCTTTTTAGAGGAAGCATCCGAATGATATAGTTTCAATTGGAGTAAGATGTTATCCGATAACATAGCCAAAGAGGTTTCAGATTACAAAGCTGCAAGATCCCGAGGTCAACCAGTGGCCTTTTACATGTCGGAATACATCATGGACGCAATTTGTTTTATGACTCCATTCCCCCTGATGAATTGGAGTTGGAACATAACCTACCTCGAACCCATTCACGAGTATCACTCTGAGTTGTGGGAAGAAAACGCAAAAAATTTGTCTTACAAAATTTGTCATTTTGTGGTAGTACCAATGCATAAAATGTTTTTCGGCTGTGACCCTCCTCGCATTTTTGAAACAGTTTCAAAAAACCTCAAGGCAATAGCCGACTGGTTCATTGAAGAAAGCTTCTCCTACATCAGGGTTTATGAGTGCTCAATCCC
>JASDQU010314507.1:0-13433 GCA_032191745.1 Picea mariana
CATTCACTGTCAGTTTGCCTATTAATGGATGTGCATTGTAACTTCATTGTATGCATCATGCACTCTAGTGTATTTCTGTTTCATTTCATTTATTTATTTATTTTATAGATGGTTGTCCTTGAATTTCTTCAAATCCTTGCTGCCTTGTGTGCTCTCATTCTTCTCATATACACTATTGTTCCCTAGTCTAAACACTTTCCATTCGAGTTCCACTTGGCCTTTATGCAATCCAACCAACGTGTCCTATTTGCAACAACCTTTCTTAGGAATTCATATCCAAATTTACCTTTATGAAGCATTCCAACACCTTGGAATGAGTTAGCTCACAACATTCCATTACTCTACTAGCACAACATCCTTGAATCAAGTTTCCTATAATCATTCCACATCCTTGCTATTACTTATGGTTGTCCATTGGATTAATTTTTTTAGCAATTCCTTGTGAAGATTTATTGGTCGCATTCAATACCATTCCTAATGGAAGTCTATTTTCATTCAGTGGCACTTTTCAAGTGAAAGAACCTTCATTATTCTATCCTTGATTTCTATGCATTAGTATCTTGCTTCCACTATGAACTCTGATATCAAAAGTGGCTTTCTTGCTCTGAGTACTTTTAGACAAATTAGTTAAGTCATAGCTATAGAATCCTTCCTAGGCACTCATGTTCCTGGAACATATAGATGATTCACACCTCATCTCCTAAGCTCCTTGTTCTCTTTCACATCAAGCTTGCAACTATCTACACATCTCTACTTTCAAGGCTATGGAGTCTTACTTTTCCTTTCTATGCCCATTAATGACATTCTTAACCCATTGGATTCATGTCCTATGTGAGGATTCTTGTTGTTGTACCTGCAATTCATTCATATTATACAACAGTGGACTAATAATTCTTTTGTTCTACTCTTCTTGAGTTCTTTATCCACTTTGTTCATTACTTTCCCTAGAGCTCTTTATTGCCTCAAAAAACTTCTACAAGCCCTTCCATGCTTCCATGAATATAATATCCAATTATAGGCTTGAATTGATCTAATTATACCTCTAATTTTGCCAAAATTGTAAGAAACCATTTTTGTTAGAATTATGCATATTGTAGAATTTTTGTCAATTAATGCTACATGTCATTTTTCTGCTCAATTCCTGAAGAATTGTGTCACAATTCTCAAAATTATAATAGTTCAAGGTTATTCAAATCTGAATCATCTTTCCAATGACTATACTAATGCCCCAATCTGATCTCTTAGCTGAAAGTTATGGCTTCCTAAAAAGTCCATTTTCACCCCATTTGTGCATTTTTTCCACTGGTGTAATTTTATTGAAAGGCCAACTTCTGTCAACTGTAGAATAGAATATGTTAGGAAATAGATAAAATTTTGTGTGATAAATAGATAAAAACAATGACAAGGAATTCATATCATCTCTCATATTTTCAATTTGATACTACAATAAAAAAAAATACAACAATATGGAATATGCAACTTCGTCCTTTTTCACCCACTTTTCCAGACTTGGATTTTTTAGCAGAATTGGCCATCTCTCAATTTGTGCACTTCTGGAAAAATTTCACTAAACCAATTTGTTTTTACTTGACGAGTATATTAAAAGTCAAGTAAACAAAATTTTCCAGTTTTGTGATCTAGTGTCACGTTTCCTCCTCCGAAAATCTCAAAAATCCAAAAAAAAGGCCCAGAATAGTGGATTTTAGCCTATTTCAGTATCCCCATTCCAATCCATTTAGGATTTATTCAATTCCTTCATGGGTTATTTCCATGCTTTCTCTATGGAAGCTCTCCAATAATTTCAGTTTAATTTGGACCTTTTCCGATGATCTGGACTTTGATCTTTAAAAACCACTATTTTGCTATTTCTGACAAATCTAAAGCAGAATTGGAATATGGCCCTCTACGACACCTTTGTAAATCTCATCTCTGTGGAAAAAACCCATAATTTTCATCTTAATACAAATTAATATGCTCCATTTATTTCCAAAGTGCAATATGCATCGTCGATCTCAATTCAGAATCAATCTGGACCATTGATTTTCTCTCTATCGATGATCAACGACCAACGTTCTCCTTTGGCATGCACAATAATTTCCCCAAAATGTCGAACCTAACGTCGACTATCATCCCAAATCACCAACGACTAATTTGCACACAACTCCAAACCAACCAACCTGGCCATCGACCATTGGTGATCTTCATTAGCAAATGGAACTCCCTACTACTTTGATCGATGCCCCACCATCAACCCATCGACAATCGACGATCCCCGATGATAGTAAAAAACACTTCCTTAAGTCGGGTGACCCATCCGTCAACCATTAGCCATCTCTGTTGGCTGATGTGGCATGACACATGGATGATGACATGGCATGACATGTCATATTGAGGCATTCATTGGGATGACATGGCATGACACATTATCACCCTCTTTTCTCCATCATCCATTAGTAGTTTCTCTTGGAAGAATCTAAACTTCACACTAAATTGGTCAATCCTCGATCCATCAACCATCGATGATCTCAAATGTCCTTTGGCCAAACTTCAATACTTCATTAAATTTGCCAATCCCCAACCCATCAACCATCGAAGATCTCATATGTCATTTGGTCTAACTTCAACACTTTGTCCAAACGTGTCGACCCCCGACCATCGATGATTGGAGATGCCTCTTGGACAAACTTCAACACTTCGCCAAAATCATCGATCCCCGACCATACACCATCAACGATATCAAATGGTGATTTTCAAAACTTAGACATTTTCAACCAAAACCTAGGTGAATTTGGGTCGTTGATCTCCCAACCAAGATGATCTCGATCATTGATTTTCTCTAACTTCATGAACAAACTAAAATAAATATGGAACATCGATATTTCTCCTTTTCCAAAAATTCGAAATAAATCTAGATCGTGGATCTCATAACTTTGTAAAACTTCAAAACTTTATCAATTTTTAAATTTTTTCAAGGTTGAATCTAGGTTGTTGATCTAGAGATCGAACATGATATCGACTGTCGATTCTCTGAAATTTTCCCCATGCTACAACCACCATTAAAACTTCATATTTTTCTAATCTTCCAGGTTGAATTCAACTCTTCAACTTTGCATATCAAATCCATTAACTTATTAGACAGTCCCGAGTAATCTAAAACTCGAATCTACTCATGAATTTGGGGATTTTTCTTTCCAAAATTTCACCATTTTCCCCAATTTCACACGGAGCAAAATTCGTGACAACGAATTTTCCTGATATGCACTCGTTCTAGCCCATACTAGTCCAATGTTTCAACTAGAAGCTCTGATACCAATCTGTAACATACCCAACCGCCAGGCTATGCCACATTACCTCAAAACACTCTCCAAGAATGCTATGAACTAACTCATATCATACCCGGTACAACAAATACCAAAACTATCTGCCCGAGTGCTGATATGGAACATACCCATTACCCAGGTACTTCCAAAATTCTTCCTCTTGGACTGATTGAAAATTCTATTCCATTCTTTAATTAATCAAAAACATAAATCTAGGTCATGCAATTAGCAAGTTTCATTCTAAACCATCCAAGAAAAGAACAACATGCCATGCACAACAAAAACCAATGAGCATGCACACGAAAATACATCTTAAAGATAATTATACAGAATGAAATATAAATTATGTAGGAAACACAAAGAACACTCATCTTTAATTAAACCATCACAAACTAGTTGTAGAGCAAGGAAGTTCCTCTCAACCATAGACATTGTCATTCCAATTCTCAATATCAAGTCACCCTCGAGCCAGGGCTATGAATCCACAAGGAAGGGTCCTAGGCCAAAACTAAAACACATAACAGTTGGCTAATTAGATCTCAGGTTTTCCCAACCATATAACAATCCTAATTTCCAACTCTCTTTCCCATTTAGCCTGCACAACCCAAAGAAATGAACCCCTTTCTTTGGAACGCGGCCCCTTAGGTTGTTCCATTTCTCTCCAAGGCTCCAATGCTACTAGTAAGAAAATATCCATGCTAGAAACTCCAAGGATTATCAGTTGTGACAATTCTTTGAGAACTACCATTAATCTCATGAACACAGTCATCCATTCCCTCCTGGAATGATCAATAATTCCTCACATCCATCTAGCAATGACTCTCTACCTCCATCCATTTGTTTCCATGCTCAGACCAAGAGCACACGAATTAATAAGAACGGGGAAGAAGAGTGATTAACAATGAATGAGGAAATCAAAATGAAAGTGTGTAAGAGTGAATGAGTTAACCCCAAAATAACCCAAGGAGAGGTTGATATAGTTACTTGGAAATCAAGAACCACATGGCCTCCCCCAAGAAGATCATGTAACCACTTTTCTCAATTAAAACCAAAATGGATAAATAAAATATTATAAAAAGACTTAGCCCCTTTATCCTCCTCTCTCGTGGAATCATATTGCCCTATCGCTTGTCCCTGTCCGCCTTGCAGTTAGCGATGTATTTTATTAATAGATATAGAAATATTACATTTCCTAGGCACTCTGGACCCTTTCCAACTTTACCAGCTCACCAACCTAAGTCACAATTACATAATACCTTCTATTTCATAGGGATAAAAGTCAGGGGTGTTACACTATGACTTGCATGACTAGCCTATGGTCTAAGAAACCATAACCCAGGGGTCTCTAAGAAGTCAAAATCACCTGGGGATCGCGTCTAGCCTAGGCCACACCAACCCTTAGCATGGATGGATTTTAGGTTTCTCCTCTTGGCTAGATGAGTTTCAAACTTGGGTCACCTTACAAAATGAGGCCCATCGAAACCAATCATGCTAGCAGGATTTTACCTTTTCAAGGGGGCCTTTTAAGAGATCCATTTCAACACATATTCTTGCAAAGGTTGTGCATTTCCTTTCTATTGTTTCATGGTTGCAATGATTAAATTTTCCAATACCATTTGTCATCTCAAAGAGGGTCTCAATGAGAACATAACTTTTGAGGAAGATTAAGAAGTCTTACCCACTAGGGGGTCAAGCATAAATAGTTTGCAAAGAGGTCGAAGGTAGGGTGTAAAGGCTTCATGCAAAGATCAAGTATTAACATTATTCATTGCATCATTATTCTACTTACATTAATAGCATTTTACAAACATGGATCCAACCCTCCTTGCCTATTAGTATATTAGTATATGATGTTGTGGAGTTCCATAAACACAATGGTCCTCCATGGAATCAAACCATAGCAATGTGCCAATTCCACCTATGAAATGAGACAATAAAAAATACCTTTAAAAATGGCTTAGACTATACATAAATCTCAAAAGTTAACTTTAACCATGTCAACAATTGACATTGGAAAAATGAATGTCAAGGCCTTACCTTACCTTCACAGTAATGGATCTCCTTAAATAAAAAATATACATGTTAAATACTTGTTAAAATGGCTCTCATAACTATTCTTATATTAAGAAAAGAAAAAATAAAAAACATACATATTGCATTAACATTACTATATATTTATGATTCGTGTCATGAACTTCTTTTCTTCTTTACTATTCTTCAAAACATAAACATATCAACAATAGATCATTTTTTTTCTTCAAAACATAATCATATCAAATCAATTTTTTTTTAAGGATCTCTTACTTCACGTATATATTAAAATTGACCCAAAATACAATCTTTCAAAAAAAAAAAAGTCAACTAAAACAAAACATTAGGCTTGGTCCATATCTTAAAATACAAACATTACAAATTAAAAAAAAGCCACTCCCTACACATATATACTACATTACAAAAGCATCTAACATTATGTATATTCCTTCGGTTATTACATTTACAAAGCTTTATATCTATAACAATAATAATTATTTTAAAAAAATATGCATTTAATATCATGAAACACATCATAAGCTCATGAATTTGATTAACTTTAAGTGTGGATTTGCTATGATTTTTTTTTTCAAAATTAAATTTAAACATTTTATTTTTTTAATTTTGTTTTTATTATTATTATTAAAATTCGACAATGTAATGATTAGAAAAATCATAGTATTTAAACTTTTAAATCATATATCCCTTCTGTTTTCTCAAAAATATCTCAACTACTAAAATTTTTAATTTCAATTATTTTAAAAAAAAATTAAAAAACCTATTTTTTCAAAAATAATTGTAGATATGTGACCCACGTGGACGTGGTCGACCTCAACTTCCATTACTTGGCAACACATTCTAATTTCATTAATGGAAACTTCATGTGCACCAGATTCCTCGTCATATGTGAAGTGTGAATGATACAATAATGTTCACATGGTGGAGTTTAGGTTGGTGAGCTGGCACCCTAATTTTATATAAACATCGCATGCTCTTATTCCCAAGCTGCTACCATGGCCCCACAATTTCGTGTGTATTTTTCCCCTATAAAAATATAATAAGAGACAAAGAAAATATTGCGTGAGTTGGAGTTGTGATGATACAAGAGAAATGCCCTTTGGCATTTACTAGTGAACAATTGTGTGACGAAATTTTGGGAAAGTCCACCCATGAAAAAAAGATATTATGGTCATTCCTACTCTAGTCAATGATTTTAGGAGACACTTCTAGATCAAGACAAATCTTAGTCTGAAGTATTTTATGGAACAAAGGTTGTTGTCCTTGGCATAGCATAAGTCATGTCATTAAGATGCTTGGGTATGATTATGATAACATATATAAGAAGGTTAAAGTGAACATGATTGCTAATGTTTTTTCTAGGAAATATAAAGATGAAGGGTTTTTCTTTACCTTCTCTTTACTTGTACTAGATTGGCACGTAGAATCCTAACAAGAATGGTTAGAAAATAACACAATGGTTCAACTCATCCAAATACTTTAGGAGGGCCCCAATCCTCGTAAGGCTTAAAGTTGGCAGCATGATACCTTATGGTATAAAGGACATGCTTTTCTTGTGCATAATTCTACTTTAAAATAAAGGGTCCTAGAGGAGATGCATTCATCCCCTAGAATGGGTTATTTTGGCTTTTAGAAACTTACAAATGAGCTAAGTGCTCTTTCTTTTAGGAAGGCATGGAAAAATGCATCCTTACTTTTGTAGCTAAAGGTGAAGCTTTTCAAATGAACGAGGGTGAAATAGTGAAGCCTCTTGGGGCATTAGAGCCACTGTTGATCCTAACCACTATCTTGATTGACATAATTTCCATGGATTTATTGTGGGCATTTGAAAAATTGACAACAAATCGATCATTATGGTGGTAGAAATCGCCTTTCGAAACTTGCTCACTTTTGTGACTTAAAACACCCATTTATGTCCTCCATAGTGGCCTAAGTCTTCATAGATAAAAATTTCAAGTTACATGACATGCCCACTTCCATTGTGTCAGATCTTGATCCCACCTTCACCAACAAACCTTGGCATGATTTGTTTAAACTAGAAGGCACAAACTTGAACATCAACATAGCTTATCATCCCTAAACTTATGGTCAAACTAAGTGTTACACATCAACATTACTCGCTTTGATAAGTGTCACAAGTGTCGCATGTTCCTCACAACTATTGCAAGTGTCGCATGTTGTTCACAAGTGTCGCAAATGTCAAACAAAGCATACTGCCACGATGACGACACTAAGGAGACACTTAGAATACCTCAAACACCTGATTTGGAGGAAGAGGGATGGTTAACTGAAGTCAAGTATCTCTTGCCACCTGAAAGAAGCTCTCAAACTAAGGTTTTAAGGGAGAGCGCTCCCCTATCTCACCCTTAGGAGCAGTAGTGCTCCCCTATAAGGTGCTAGGGAGCATTATAGCACCAAACTGCCCTTCTGAAGGAGCGCTATAGAGTTTTAGAGCGCTGACGCCCCCCTTGAGATTACTAGGGAGAACTATAGCACCCTGATGCCCCTTTTGAGGGAGCACTGCCTAATCTGGGCAGCAGTTGATCTGTTGAGGAGAATAAGGGGAAGATCTTTCAAGTTTGGAAGGCAGTTGCATTCGAATTCCTGGTTCAACCATGATCTTAGGAGAAGATCCCTGATCTAAGGAGGGAATTCCTCAACTTACCCTAAAGATACCTCAAGAGGTTAGGCCTCTCTGAACCTATATAAGCAGGGTCTATCATGGTGGAAAGGGGGAAGAATTGCAAGCATGAAACCTATGATCTCATAGGAAACACACGGTGAACTGGAGGAGAGTAATCAATGAAGTTGCTGTCATCCGGGTCATGGATCTTTTGAGCAAGGGTTAGACAAAAGGGACTTGACGAAGCTATCACATTCACATCTACGGTTGTAAGCTACTTCTGTCATTGTTCTCATTAATATGACATGCTTGGCCTGTTTCTTTCTAGTTTTTGTTTGATCTTACATGAACTTGTCGTTGATAGATAGATCTATTTTTGAGCTAATATCAATAGAGTAGGAAGTGGTCGTACTATTGTTTGTCTACAGGGCTCATCAAGGAGCGAAAGATCGGAGCTCAACTCAGAGCGTGCAGGGACAATTGCCCGTAAAAGTTACTTATTTTCTCCTTCCTCCTCATGCATTAGTTTGTATAGATCTAAAAGGAAGTCAGTGTCCATGTTAAGCGTCTTCTATCTTAAGAGTTAAGAGTCTAGCTCTCAAGAGGAAATCTACCTATCTGCGGGGAGATTTTCCTTCAACACTAAGGTGGTGAAAATGATTTGAAACCGACATAAATTTTGTTGTAGTGGATTGATAGAACCAATGGGTTGATTGGCTACTCCTTACTGAATGGTGGTACAACACTACTTATCATAGTGCCACCAAAATGACACCTTATGAAGCTATGTATGGCCAAAAATCCCCTTTAGTTACTTCCTATCTACTATGCATGTCCAAGATTTAGGAAGTAGATAGCACATATAACACTAGAACGACCATTCTCCATGTAGTCAAGGATAATCTAGTTTAACTCAAAATTGAATGAAGAAACAAGTTGATCAACACCACTTTGAGTTTTATTTTGATGAAGGGGATCAAGTGTTCCTTTATTTCCAACCCTATAAGAAACCCTCTCTCAAAGAAAAGGGCTCCCAAGAACTAGCACCAATATTCTATGGCCCCTATAAGATACTATAATGCATTTGACTAGTTGTCTATTGATTGGCTCTTCTAGCCCACTCTAGGATTCACTTAATCTTTCATGTGCCCTGTTTGAAGAAGGTTGTGCAACTAAATTACAGAGTTCAAATTTATCCTTTTGGAATGTAATGAAGAGGTTCCATTTGGTTACAGTTGGAGGTAGTACTAGCTATACAATTATGTTGATTATGCAATTGCACAATTCTTAAGGTCCTAATCCACTAGAAGGATACACAATTGGACAATGCCACTTGGGAACTAGTACTGATTTTACTATAGTTTCCACACCTTTAACCTTGCAGATGATGCTTCTCTTGAAGGAGGAGGGCATGGTAAAACCCTAGCCTCAACTCCCTACTTTGGAGTGACTTAGGATTAGTAATCAATGTGTGATACCATATTCTTTGAATAAGGTCCATTAGGTATTTAGTTGGTAGTCACTCAATGTAAAAGGGTCATCTTTATTAAATAAGGCCAAATAAGTGATTGGTACTCATTAGTGATCGAACCACAAATGGTTAGGAAGAAACTATTTATAGAGATAGTAGGTCGTTGAATATTTCTCAAGTGTTGTTTCTATAGTGAAGCTATGCTCAAAGGAGTTTCCCCCCTTAGAGAGGCATGTGAACATTGCTCTCTCTTTTCTCGATTATCAATACAATGGTTATATCCTGCAAGTTAATTTATATCAATCTCTCTCTTATTTATGTTTTTGCAATTTATATTTCTTGAATAATTTATCTTTAATATATACGTTTAGACTCATTGCTTGAGACTTTAAGTGTGGTCTTATAATCCACCACTATCCAAAATGCTTGGTCAAAGGACCGTTTAGATGGGACCACATAGGCCTCGATTGTGGATCTAATTGGCTTTAACAATCCCACTCTGTTGGTAAATTGACCTCTCCATACAATGCACTCACCATCAGTCAGTAGGCCCATCAAGTCCAACAAGTTGGGTTTACCAACATCACGATATTCCAACAATAAATAATTCCTCCTATAGCTCTTCCCTTTCCTTCATCCATTGCACTGCTCTCAACCTTTTTGTATTTTCTATATCTTTGAATTCCTTTATGAATTTTTCAAGATGATCCTTTACCCTTCCTCCAAAAAATTATGATTTCAAGTGATCTCTCTTTCCATGATCTATTAGGGCATCATATTCGCTAGTGTTATAAACCCTGAAACTTCTAAGTGTAATTCATCAACTTAGTTGAGCATCATGCACATGTCATCTTGAGTATCCTCCTAAGTTTACTTAAAAAATGCATATTTTAAATGCCCATAATGTTTACATCATCTACAACTAAAGAGTATGTTAACATAATCCAAATATTATCTACAACACTACACTAGTCTCCCATATTCAAATCGATTCCATTTAGTAGATCATCTCCCAAATCAAGTTATACTAAAATATTTCATGGGGATGCTCTCCATTCCTCTTGTTCTATCATCCATTGGAACGTATCTCCCCAAACCATCTTCAATAACCCTATAAACCTTTTATGTCAAAACTCCAAAGATACAAATTTAACCAAATAGAAACTTCAATTTTTGGGGGGTAAAAAATTAACGTGTGAAATCTAATATTTCAAAATTAAAACATAATTATCCCAAAACTAATAACTTATAGTTATTAACACTATATAAACAAGAGAGAGCTACATAGAAGCTAGTCCCTGCCTTTGTTAAAATCAATGAGAAACAAAGAAGAGTAACTAGGATTGAAATCCAATCCAATCCTTTACAAAAATGACATTCAACAAAAAGGTAAAAGAGAATCCTTTAAAACATGACCTTATACATTGGGCTTTTCATAGCTAGTGATAGTGAGTTGCATTATAAAGAGAATTTGTGTTTATCTGGAATACCAAAGATCATATATGAAGAGAATTTATGCCACCCTTCCTTATCTATCGACTTAGCCATCCATCATTTGTATTGAGTGGCATAAATTATCTCTATACATACGATCTAAAAATATATAGTGTTAATGCTACTCAATCTAGTTTGTTTTAATCTTTTGTTAATTAAAAGTTTTGTAAGTGAACCATGTTGAATATTTTCATTCATTGGTTGTTTTTATTTTTATAAAGTGTTGGTGCTTTAAACTATAACTTTAGTATTGTAATTAGAAATCCCATGTTATGTGAATGAACTTTCCTTTTAATGTCATAAGAATTTTTAATATCATATACATTTGTTGTATTGTAATTTTATTTTATCTCCATGTTACTTTACAAAATTTTGGGTTTGTGTGCTTTTTAGAATTTTACAATTCAGTTATGTCAATTACAAACTTGATGTATACATACAAATGCTTTAGTTGTCTTGAAAATGGTAAACTTGTCATATGATTGGTATTATGGATGCATTCAGTTATGTGGTTGACTTTTTGAAAATTTATATGTGAAACTTCCTTGTTTTATATTTCAAAATTAGAATCATGGACTTGCAAGTTACTTGCAGAATACTTCATTATTATGCTTGCATAATAATATTTAATGAGACAATTTTAAATAATTCTGTCAGCTATACAACTTTTGCATGGGTATTAAATCATGAAGTGAGCATAAGAATATATTTTTCTTGAGAGCAGTTGTGGCTAACAGAATGGTTTGGAAAGCTTCAAAGTGTTGCCCAACACTATTTCGTGTTCATACTAGAATCTTTCAGGAGGTCATTATGGATTATGGATTTGGATGGTAACAAAGGTGAAAATTTGTGACTGGTTGGAACAATATCCTAAAATTACACAACTTCACCGAGCAGTCCATGAAGTTAAGAAATAACAAATAATAAGAGCTATGTACATGTTAATTGATATTTTTATTAAACTTTGCAGGGATTCCCTTGTTTTTTAATCTTTAAAGCTACAAATGTCTCTCTATTGAGTCTAAAAAACACTAAAAATAACTCGCCATGTGACACGAGGTATTGTCGTGGAAAAGTAGACTGTCAATCTTTTAAAGCTACGAAGGGAATTCTATATTAAGTCGCCAAAACACTTAAAATAACTCGCCATGTAAGTTGTGATGCTATGTCTCATCGTAGAAAAGTAGACTGACACTGTTAGTTGTGCTTGCTCCGTGTATTCTAAGATAGATTAGCTATACCATATTCTATTATAACGATAGTGGCATTAAATTTTATTTTAAATCACTTTATCAATAATAGAAATAATGGAATTGTTAATTATTTCTAAAAGCTTATATTTATTGGAGATGGGCATAATTAATCACCTTTTAATTTAAAATTTTTATTTGATGGCTAACAATTAAAGATGCTGACATATTCTTAGTTGTCCTCCCAAATCAATGAATGTAATTTACTTTTCATAACTTCCTATTTTTGAATGCATCAGTTAACCTGTTTACTTTTTAACATTTACCTAATCATATTAAAAAATTATTATCACCATATAATTGCCACATTTAACTGATTAAAAGCCTATAAAAATTTCAGAATAAAAGTGGATGGATTTGGGCGTGCGATCGCTCAGATACACCTCATGCACTTTGCCAGTCGTTCACACCTCGTGGATCTTCTCTGCAAAAAAAGTCCACCGAACTACAATCTGATTGAGTTGCGCGCGACTTTGGCTGAGCAAAGTGTTCAATATGGTAGAGGCATCTTCAAACTTTGCGCTAAATCCTGTCTTTTCTTCGCGTTGGCACCATTGCTCGTCGGTATAGTGTATGCCCAGTCCAGCGTGCCCAATTTCTCTTTTCGCGGTTAAACCACCGGCCACACCAGAGACCGGGCCACAATTAATGAACGCTAAGAGACCGGGACTTACTATCTCTTTTTCCTTCCGGATTTAATACACAGATGTGATTAGCACTTTTATATTGTTGATTAATCATGGCGATAACTATTTCACCTCGCCTCACTCTCTCTCTTTTGCTATTTATTTCGCTCCAGGTATTCTTAGTATCATTCTCATTATCTTATCCTCATTTCAATCCGGTTTATGATAGTTATTACAATTATTTGAATTTGTTATTTTTTTTTTATGGCAAGTCGTGTCCTATGGCTGAACAAATAGTAAAATCAATAGTGGAGAAGGCCGTGATGAAAGAAGCTCAAATGGGGCAGGCTTACTTAATTACTCAGGCTTCATTTTGATGATTGTTTTGTCCTGGTAATTAATTTCCATTATTTTCGTTATTGAGATTGATTTAATTAATTGTTGAAAACGGTGACAACAAACTCACCCGTGAATAGAAATTTAGATCATAATCCATTGCAACTAATCCATCTAAATTAGAATATGGATTTTTCTAAATTAGAATATGGATGTTTCTAATTAGAATATGGATTTTTCTATTTAATTGTATGCCCGTAGAGG
>JASDQU010314509.1:0-13433 GCA_032191745.1 Picea mariana
TGGATTATGTTACCTTAATGACGACATCACAGAGACACTTAAAACACCTCATTTACTCAGTTTGGAGGAAGAAAATTGGTCTACTGAAGTCAAACATCTCTTGACACTTTGGAGGGCTTCATAATCAAGGTTTTGGAAGGGGAACGCTCCTCTAACACTACCTGAGGAGCGTTGGTGCTCCTCCACCATGGCTGAGAAGCGTTACAATGCTTTTCCACCCCTTTGCAGGAGCGTTATCCAACTTTGAAGTGCTGGCGCTTCTAGGGACCTTTATGGGAGCGTTATAACGCTCTATGACCTTCTTCAAAGAGCGCTCCCTATTCTGGGTGAATTGTTAAGCCCGGTGAGGAAAATAAGGGGAGAATCATTCGATTTTAGGAGGCTGTTAAGCTCAAATTCTTGTTTTTGTCAAAAGATCTCTCAAACCAAGGAAGAGGTTCCTAACTAGTTCTAAACATGACTTGAGTGGTTAACCTCTTCCCAACCTATATAAGCAAGCTCTAATGGTGAAGAGAGGGGGAAGAAATGTGTATGTGNTGTCGCATTCGCATCTACGATTGTAAGTACTGCTGTCGTTATTCTCATTAATATGACATGCTTGGCCTGTTTCTTTCTAGTTTGTGTTTGATGCTGCATGAACTTATCATTCAGTGATAGATCTCTTTTCAAGCTAATGTCAATAGAGTAGGAAGTGGTCGTATCTTGATTTGTCCACAGACATCAACGAGAAGCAAAGGATTGGAGCGCAACTCGGAGCGTGCATGGACAAACGTCGGTTAAAAGGTACTTATGTTACTCTTCCTTCTCATGCATTAGGCTTAGATAGATTCGAAAGAAATTCAGTGTCCATGATAAGCACTTTTCTGTCTAGGGTTAAGGTCAAGCCTTAGAGGTCGATCTACTTGTCCGCAGGCAGATTTTCCTACAACAGTATGTAGAGGAAAAACTCTGAATACAAGATCCGCTCGGTTCAGGGCTTCAAGAAACTGAAGATAAGACTTGACTGGATCCTCCAATTCCAAGTCGTTCAGTGCTGAGAAATTTACAGGGATTGTCTAAAGAAAAATAACCATTACAGTGATCCAACATACATCATCCTATAATAGTCAAAGCTCGACTAGATCCTCCAATTCCGAGCTGCTTTAACATAGTATAAACAAAGGTACGAAAGAAACTGACATTCATCGGGCAAGAAATCTCCAGAGTCCAAAAATACCAGAAAACAGTTCTTCATTAAAGTTTTACAACTAGGAGCTCCGCTCAACCATCGATCCATTGCCAAAAATAAAGACTGAGTTTATATACTCATAAAACTCGCCTAGCAGTGGCGTGTCTAGTCATTCAAGGCTTGTCGTCTGCAACTTCTTCTGTCAGGATGGACTGGCATTCTTTTGTCATACACAAGATCAGATAGGTATGGTCTTCATAAGAAAATCCATGGCAGGGGACTTTTGGCTGACAGTCCTCCCTCCACGGCCAAATTTTCCATGCTTTTCATTTATGGGTTGAAACGAGGTTTCAACTACCTCTCCCTATTTCCATTAACTATCTGCATTGGGATTGGGATGGAACCTGACACCCCTGAGTGATCCAAGAGATTCTCACGACCCCTCCAAGTCAATTCAAGGCCACGCAGATCCTTCTCTGCGACCAACTCAGGCGCTTTGATCTTTCGCGCAGCTCCTTTTCATCACCCCATGCGACCTCGAGCTGTGACCTCGTGCTTATACCACATGAAATTTCGGGATCTCACGCTGTGCATCTCTAGATCAGACGCCTGAAATGACGTCAGCGCCTTCAACATGAAGCTCCCGAAGGGCCCCACTCGCAGCTCAACTACGTGTCATGTGTCCTTCAGATAGATGGTCCTAATGGTATTAGATTTTAGGAGAGGCCTGCCTCGATTACCAAACTTGCTTGATGTGACCTGGCGCTAGGACCATGGGCCCNAGATCCTTCTCTGCGACCAACTCAGGCGCTTTGATCTTTCGCGCAGCTCCTTTTCATCACCCCATGCGACCTCGAGCTGTGACCTCGTGCTTATACCACATGAAATTTCAGGATCTCACGCTGTGCATCTCTAGATCAGACGCCTGAAATGACGTCAGCGCCTTCAACATGAAGCTCCCAAAGGGTCCCACTCACAGCTCAACTACGTGTCATGTGTCCTTCAGATGGATGGTCCTAATGGTATTAGATTTTAGGAGAGGGCTGCCTCGATTACCAAACTTGCTTGATGTGACCTGGCGCTAGGACCATGGGCCCAGCTTTGAAGGGAGCCTATCGGCACTTCGGGGTTCGGGGCTCTGAAATGCATGGAACGGAAAGCTTCCTGTTCCCCGAAACACCGATCCCCGATACGCCGACAGCTTGCCATCTGTCCCAATGAGATCGGACAGTCCAGATTTGTTTTGAACCTCAGACGCTTTCTCTTGCTAAACCCCACCGATAAAATCAGACTGCTCGCTCGTTGTTTATTGTTGCGGCCTCTGAATAAGGCTCGTCTGACTGGCTTTAAAACCCCACCTCTATGCGTTTTACACCAGAGGCCTAAAATCGGATAGGAAAACGCCCCTATACAAGAATTATCACTAACAGGATAGACATATCTAGTATAAATAGGAGTAGAGGGTATGAGA
Source organism: Picea mariana (assembly GCA_032191745.1). Classification (NCBI taxonomy): domain Eukaryota; kingdom Viridiplantae; phylum Streptophyta; class Pinopsida; order Pinales; family Pinaceae; genus Picea; species Picea mariana. Next base: position 2,640 of record JASDQU010314509.1, read on the forward strand.
ATTTTTGTATTGGGTATTATTGTAATAGATATCTTCTCTGCTTGAGGTTTCCCCCTCGAAGAGGCAAGCGAAAATTGCTCTCTGTAATCAAAGTGGTCTTTCTAGTGTTATTCCAGTATTATTCTGGTATTATTGTGGTATTGTTATGGTTATATCATTGTTTCTCTACCATTTCTAGCTAATTATTTATGTTCTTGCATACTATTTTATATCTGGAATACTACAACATATCTAAAAAAAAGAGGTTTCTAGTGGGGACTTACAACAAACTGAACTTGAAGAAGATTAGACCTTGCAGAATATTGAGGAAAGTTTTTTCTAATGCATATGAGATTGAGCTTGTTGCTAACATAGGAATTTCTCTAATATTCAATGTGAAAGATCTGTAATTTTTCAAAGAAACAAAGGATGTTCCAACAAATGATCTTGTAAGTGATGACGATAATACCGTTGAGTGGAAATAATAGTTTCCTAATGGAGTTCAGAGAGAGGTTCAAGCAATATTAGATAAGAAAGTGAGAAGAAGGACCAGAGGCAAGGAATACTTCCAATATTTGATCAAATGGAAAAATCAACCGGAGGAAGATGTTACTTGGATGAAAATATCAAATATCTCCAAGTATGGCATAGATGTAAAAAATCTCTTCAAAAATTCTTTTCTTTCCCAGGAGACTGATGCAGAAGAATCTGCCAGTGAAATTCGAGATTGACTCTAAGGTCACAAAATATTAAACCAATGGAGTTGGTTCCTTAATTTGTTTTATTGTAGTAGTTAGGATTTTCTAGGAGACATCGTAGAAAATTTGTTCTATTAGTAGTTCGGATTTTGTGATCTTATTGCTTTTAAGTAGGGAAACATTTCCTAGGTTTTAGGGTTTTGTTAGGATCACTCAGGATCTTGTTAGCTGAGAGATACTTGGGGATTGTTTGTTGTTAAATTAGTTCTTTATATGTAATTTACAGAGGTTAGCGAGAGTGTAGAATATAGGGGTGTGTATGAATAAACATAGTCATGAGGCTGGGAACGGAGTCTAATGTTAAATCTTCTCCCCTCGAATTTGAAATAGAATGTGTCAAAACTATGCATGCTTGTTTTGATTGAAGCTAAAGGAAAAAATTATCATAATTTGGATAGAGTATTAGAGTCGAACGCAACTAGGTTCGTGAAATTTAAAGGGATAGAAAACCAACAACTGAGATTAGTTTTGGAGTCAAAAGCAGTATCCAGATCGATGGTGTTGATTATTCTCCCATCGGTTTAGTCTTGGATCCATCTACACCATTCATCGGAGGAATCAATTTGTAAGATATTTCTAGACCCCGAATAAAATGGTATCGACGAAAGGCACCAAGACTTTTCCACCATGCTCATCCATCTATCGGACCGATATTAAGTATGATAGTAGTTGTCCATCAACATGGATCATCAAACAGATCTGATTGTTTATCGGGATCGACCTTTTGGGGTTAAGTCCTAAATCACCTCCGAAAAGGAGAGTCCGACAACGGATCTTGGTTGTCTATCTAGACTGATCTACAAAAGAGATCTATCATTGATTGGAAGGGTACATTCAAATATTTTTCTTGTTTTAATTATGAATAGAGTGTTCTGATAGCCAATGAGAGACACCCACCTAGAAAATAATTCGATGGAGGAAAGGGATTCCAAGGATTGATCCTCACCGTTAATCAAACCTGTTTATCGAAGAATATATATCCTTCATTGCAACCAATGATCGAAGTTTCATTCTCAAATAGACTCTGACTCAGTATTCCGATGAAAAATCTGATTCGTCCATTGTATACATCCTAGAAATATCTATATTGTCTATTGGTTAAGTATTTCGTAGCTAGAATCAATTAAAAGTTATCGAGGATAAGCATCGATAATATTCTATGTAGACGATTTTATACGAAGGATCAGGATCATCCTTTTAGTGACGATCTAGAGATAAGATTAAAAGTTGAAATAGACTGAGGTGAAATCTCAGACGTCCATGTGGTGACTGATTAACATTTAATATAGGGCCTTCATTATATTTCCAACATGTAGATCTGACCACCCTTCAGAACTCAAAATCAAGGGACACGATTAAATGTTTCATAACATCTTGTCGGAGTTGTTTAAGTTTTTTTCATTTCGGATGCACGAAGAGGAATATCCAATCACCTGGTTAGGGGAGATATCTACAACTCATAAAATATCTCTTACGATCTTCTCGAAGTTTAAGTGCACGAAATAAAGAAGGATATTAGATTATGGTTACATTATTTGGTCATATGATTGAAAGGGTGTTCAAAGCCTAGGTGGATATGTGCAATGAAGAAACACAAAGAGAGATCTGAGGCCAGAGAACGTTGTAATTTTCCACACAAAGTGAATTATTATCTCTCTATCATGGATATTTCAACAGAGTGCCATCAACAATTAGATCACATTGATGTGAAGGTGGAAAGTGAGCACCTAGTATTTCAGTTTTTAAATTTGTTCAATTGACATTATTGTACCAAGCTAGTTTTCAAACCTAATACTTCACCTATTTTTCCTTGTAATAGGCTTGGTATTCCACCTATGCTCATTTTTAATACATTTGGACTTTGATTTCATATTGTTATGCTTATGAAGGTTTAAAGCATAGTTTCAAGATTGTAATTCAATATGAATTTGAATATAAATTATCATAGAAAAAAGATACATTAATTTTTTTTAGTATAGATCCATTATGGAAGTATACATCTTATAGATACTAAAATATGCATTTTCTTTTTAAATTTAAAAGAATTTTAGTCTCACTAACTATTCAATAAATTGAAAAAAAGTCATTTGTTTCTTTAAAATTTGGTAATTTAATTTATATTTATAGGTTTTTAAAGGTCTCTTATAATATTTTTGGGGCTTTGTGCTATTAAATTTTTGTGTTTATGGGGTAGATTGTTATCCAAGGAATTAGGTATATTATCAAAGACAATCAAAACATTCACATATCATATCCTTATTATATGGAAATTTTGTTAAATTTTGTACTTTGGTTAAATGTCAAATTTTGTACAACAAAGGTCAATATCACCAAATAAATAAAAATGAAATTATTATCTTTCAGTTTAAACATTCAACATAAATTTCTACTAAATTTTTCTAAACATATATTGTACAAATTATTTTTCTCATACACATATATCATTATATTTATATTTTTTTTTAAATAATTAATAAATAGATTTAAATAAAAGAATATTTGTTACTTGTTATATTGTATATTTATTGAGTTGTTACTTTAAATTTAAATATTTTGATAGAGTAAATAATAAAGTTAGTGGAGGATAATCTAATAGACTAGCTTAAGTAGTTGAATGCTTTGAACTTCATGTAAGAGGTTTATAGATCAATTACAAGGACTCCCTACCTTTGCTTTGTACCTCACTCAATGTTAAGATGAGTTTTCATACTATTTGTAAATGTTGAAGAACACCTAGTAGTTTGGTGCTCTTTTGAAAAAAATATAAATAGTAGAGAACAAAGTTTTGTGACAATATTTCCTAAGTTTAAATACAAAAAATATTTCTCATATAAAATTTTATGAACATATTGAAATTAGATATTTAAAATATAGTTTTAGATAAAAAATTTAATGTAGATATTCAATTTTGAGATATTAATGTTAAATTTTGAAAAAAAATTATAGTAAATCAACCCCTCTATATATATTCCTTCCAAATTAACAAAATCGATATATTTAAATTATCACACAAATAATCATAAAAACTCTTTAAACATAAAAATATAATAGATAATACATTTAATTTGGCATAGACGTTATAAAGAGCATGACAAACTTTTATATGTGTGTGGGGTGTCTTTCTGCCTTGATTTCATAATGAAAGAAAAAAAATTACTCATAAAAACTCTTTAAACATAAAAATATTCCATGCATGGTGAAAAATATAATTATCAATAACCATATACACTAAAATTAAAAAGTGAATACGAAATAAAATAACAACAATTATTTGAACTTATTTGTCTAAATTGCTTAACACAAGAATATAACACAAACATTGAAATATTAATGCAATGTGTCTTAATCTTCAAGACAATACTAACATTAATGCAATATGACTTAATCTCTTAATTCATATTTTTGCAATCTCATTGCAATTCATTTCTATCACTCTTTCTTGTAACAAAAAACAAAGCTAAATTGTGCTAAACCTTGTCAAAGAGTAAAGGGTTGGAATGTGCTTCTTGTTAGGGAGGGTGAAGAGACAACAACTACTCTACTAAGCCTTGTGAATCGAGTAACAACTACTCTACTAAGCCTTGTGAATTGAGTAAAAGATTGAGATGAAGTTCTCATTAAGGAGATTGAAGAGGGTGTTGGTATGTTTATTAAATAACCCAGAATAATAACTACATCAAACATAAAAGTTTGTTTGGATTTTTTTTTTTAAATATACTTATGATTAAAACTATGATTTGTGTAAAAGGGTTGTATTTTCTTGATAAATTGACTAGATCAAGAAAAATAAAAATAAATTATTTTAAAGATAAATTAATTTAATAAAAACTTTCATTTTCAGTTTTTATATTTTTTCAACTCAAATCCCAATGAAGAAAACATATTCAACTAACTAACTTATAAAAACTCTCATTTTCAGTTTTTATATTTTTTCAACTCAAATCCCAATGAAGAAAACATCTTCAACTAACTAACTTTACATTGCTCACAACACACTCGCCATTTAAGTTGCATGGGTCTAAATACCCTATCCATTAACTTGATCGACTCCCTCCACTTAACTTGATTATAGTAAAAGTAAGGTTTCATTTCTTGATCGACTCCCTCCACTTAACTTATAATAGAAGTAAGGTTTCATTTCGACCACTACATGCTTTTCAATTGCAGCAACAATCTCGCAATATCTGTTGGCTTTGAGGGATGACCACTTCATTCTTTGTCTTCATGTTCAAGTGTTGTCTTTAGTTGTAGCCACATTATTACAACATTCACTTCCTTTGACAGCTGACCATTTCATTTTCTTTGAGCGTTGAGCATTGGCCAATTCATGCTCTGTCATTGTGGGTTGCGGGCTTTAATTTGTAGCACCATCGTCACAATATCCGCTAGCTTTCTCAGCCAGGTAAAAGGAGACTGAGTAGCTGGATGGGACTGGCCTCGATGAAAAAGACAAAATTTTAGTTCTTTCCAATTCTACCCATTCCAAATATTGATAGCTCACTGTACTTCCTCCGAAATTCTCACAACAACATATACTTCTTACACAAGTCGAGCAATAACATCTCTGGAAACTCACCATTTCAGACATTAGATGGAAGACAATTCAAATCCGTTACAATAATATGATTGAACCTACGAATGAAATCTTGAGTCTTAGTAGCAACTTTATGGGCTGATATAAATAAGTAGCGAGCTCTTTGGTGGTTTTTGTTCCTGAGTCTGTACTTAAGGCTTAAAAGTACAGTGTCAAGGCATCCGAAAGTATGTTAAAGATTTATACAAAAAATATGTTAACCTTCGGTGTGGGAAACTAATGAAGGTTCCTACATTCTCGATGTCTATCTTCCCACTCTTCCTGAGTAGTAATATCTCGTTCAATGGCTGCCCATGAACGTTCTAATTCTTCCCGGGTGTTCGCAGTTTTAAGGATGGTGTCAAAAAGATTTAAGGTGATATGTATTTGATTAGATAATCCAGGTTGAATATTAGGTTGATTCACTGCGGGGACATTCATTGAGGAACGGTACCAGTATGGAAATAATTTAAAGGGAGATTTCAACGTTGTTTCCATTCAGTCGAAATAAGAGAAATTTCCGCATGAAGAACAAAATAGGAATGCAAACTGAAGGCCCTTTCCCGTAACTGTATTATTTTTTAGTAAAAGATGTGGAATGAGAGAAAAACATTTAGTTGTGGATAACGTAAGGTTCCTATCAGTAGAAAACTCACACATACACAGAAGAATAAATTGACATAGAAATAATTGACATAGTGTAAATAAATATAAAATTCTGTAAATGCGAATTGGTCTTACACCCACTGATAGATGGTGCAGAGGAAAGACAAGAAACATTTACAGAAATATAAAATCCTTTCACTATAGTAGTGGTGATACTAAATTATAGTGATACACATCAATTATGTAGAGAAAAATGAAAAGAAACAAAAAACATAACGAAACAAACTTGTTTCACAGTCATGACGGAATTAGGAATCTTCAAATTTGCTTGTATTAACTTCCTTCATGCAAAAACTCTATTACAATCGATACCAAAAAAAATCCAGCCTGGTGGCCTTCTTTTTGTGTCTATTTATACAAATTTTCCCTCTCATACTCTATTTTCATAAAGTGCTAGGTGCTTCCTTTACGTGATTAGGTACATATGATACATTTGTCCATAAACTGGATACAAGCTGTGACAGTTCTGTTTGGCAGCTGTTAGGAGCGAAATCACTCCATTTCTTCTACTCCGTTTTCAAAAAGTGTCAGGTGCTTGTCTTTGCGTGGATTCGGTACATGCGATACATTTGTCCACGAACTGTGATACAAGCTGTGAAGGCTCTGCTTGACAACTGGCCTCGGTGAAATAGCACTCTCGAGCCAACTGTGGAAGTTTATCACCTATTTGTGCATCGCTGACGTGAAGAGCGCTGAGTTGTGCGCTTGGTTGAATCAAATGTTTATCAACTTGAGCCATAACTACCATGTCCATCTTAGAGATATCCGCCAAATCTCTTTCATTTTTCTCCTTTAGATCGAGGGAGATTTGATCTATATTCATTTGCCTTAGCGTCTCTGAGTCACCTCCACTCTCCATTCCTAGCAGCTCGCCATCCATGATATTGAAAGCTTCTTCTAATGAACTGGTCATCTTTTGAGCCTGTTCTTTACCTAAGAAAATATTGTGTTCCCAGTCTTTTAACAAAATATTACCTCTTGTTTGTTCAGCGATAGTGAGCCCTGGAGAATCTGTGAAAAATCTGTTGTTGGTGACTATCACTGCCTCTTGAAAAGCTACCCGAGCAACCTCTGCGTTCCTTTCCTTGACAGTCAGATTTACTGAAATACGATGAATTAATACGCAGTCTTCTCAGATCACCCCCACTTTGTCTAACAAACTTTGCTGCACAAAAGAGATCTTTCCCCTGATATCAATCGCCCGGGATTTAAACCCTTCGACGTCGATCATTTTGCTTTCACCAACATCTAACTGAGCCTGTAACCCTGTGATCATATCCCTCTACTGACTTGCCTGTACCCGACCTTCTCAGATCACTGAATGCGCTTGCTCCAGCTTGACTTTGAGAGTTTCGATTTCTTTCTTATCGGCCAATCGGGCCAGCTCTATTGTTCCACTCACTTGACTCTTAGCGTTTTCTGCAGCCGAAGCTACTCGGGCTTCAAGAGTCTTGATTAGTCGATTCTTTCTCTTGAGCTGATTTTTTAACATCGCAACCAAGAATTGGTTCACTGAAGAATACGCTCCTAGCGTCCCTGCTATTTCTGTGGCGAATTCATCACTCTTCTTGTTTTTTCCATCTGTCATTACTTTGAATTTTTTAACAGTGGACTCTCCCTCTTGATAAAATTCCCTCTTTACTACAGCTTTTATCTTTCTGTCAAAAAAGAACTCATTAGGGGGGAGTTCCTCTTCTCTTATAGGTCTTAGTTATTCACTAAATATCGATCCCTCGCTAACATCTCCCTGTGCCGACTGCAAGGGTGTGACAAAGGTGATGGTTTTCCCGATTTGCTTCGCCGGCTTTCCTGGTGTGTCGAGTGAGCCCTGCTCCTTCGGAGGATCAGAGGCCTTCGTCTCTGTCTCCGGTTTTTGAGTCTCTGGTTGGTTTGTGTTTTTTACTTCCACCTTTGGACTATGTTCCTTGGGTGGGTCAGTAGTTCCTTCTTCTGTTTCGGGATTCTTTTCCTGCTCGGGACTCTTCTCCTATTCGGGATTCTTCTCCTGCTGTCCTTCCTGACATTTTTCGGTGTTAGAAGTTTGGCCCTCAGAGCTTTCAGCCTCCTTCTCTTTATCCTTGGAAAGTCCCAAACCTCCTAGCACCACGAGGAGACATCTTTTCCTATGCTCCTGAAATTATAAAACAGAGGTCCTGTCTTCGGGTGCTAGAGATCTGATCCGAACTAGCACTTCCCCATAGGACCTTGCTCCTCGGAAAATATCATCCGAGGGTGAACACTCCTGTTCAAACTTTTTCAACCCACAATTTGACAAATGATTTCTTACAATTTTCTGAGGATCATGCTTTTTATAATCAATAGAGACTAAACTCAAGTCTTCTAAGGTTGCAGCCTCAGCTTTAGCATGTCCAAAATCCAATAAAGAATAAGTACTTAGCCGAAAGGGGAAAAACGGCCATACCTTCTTCGATGATGCTTTCAGCTCTTTGCTTACGCCGTCGATCACTGTTTTTCGGGAAATCTCGCGACATGCCAGCTTGTCGAGGATAAACTGTGGTAGCGCAAGAGGCGGAACAGCAGCTCCGAACACTCTGAAGTAGGAAAACTTTGCTTCTATGTACCATTCCGCGNTTATAATCAATAGAGACTAAACTCAAGTCTTCTAAGGTTGCAGCCTCAGCTTTAGCATGTCCAAAATCCAATAAAGAATAAGTACTTAGCCGAAAGGGGAAAAACGGCCATACCTTCTTCGATGATGCTTTCAGCTCTTTGCTTACGCCGCCGATCACTGTTTTTCAGGAAATCTCGCGACATGCCAGCTTGTCGAGGATAAACTGTGGTAGCGCAAGAGGCGGAACAGCAGCTCCGAACACTCTGAAGTAGGAAAACTTTGCTTCTATGTACCAGTCCGCGATACCGCTCAGATTAGCAGCAATGCTATCCGAGATGCGAAGTGGTGAACGACCAAAAATGGCGATGTGCAGGGGCACCATCACCCAGTTGAAAACCTCATAAATAAATTTATCTGCTTTACCTTCCCACAGTTTGTCGTGGTACTCGTGTACAGGCTTTTCTTGTGCTGGATTCCAAGCCCAGTTCATCAGAGGGAATGGAGTCTATAGAGCATATCGCGTCCATGATATACGCAGACATGAAAAAGGAGGATGGTATTCAATTTTTTTTCTGCTCTCGGTAATCAGTGACACGATTGAAAAGACTGTCTGAGAGTATCTTCGCCCAATTAAATGAGCAACCTTCTGCTACACGAAATATGAGAGGTACCCAGGCAACATAAAAATGCGTTGTATCCTCCTTTCCAAACAATCGGCATGTCATCATCGCCACATAAATATATTGTGGCTCCAGTGAAGCAATCGAATAGATGCCCTTGTCATTTTATCTAAATATCGCAGGGCGCGAAACCCAATCCTTTATCAAACCTGGCATAGTTTTGTCAAGTTCTGTGCATTCCTTCTTTTTGAATTCCTCCATGAATTCATTATTATATGTGTATTCAGAAGTTGCTGGGAGCTTGTACATGTTTTGCATATGCTCTGGTCTGAAAGTACCGACCGTGTTCCGTTGGTCATTGATTATAGTTCTGGTAGGTAGGTCTACGTGATCCAATGCCCATCGGATCATGTCATAGTATGGGAGCAACCGTGGCCTAGCTGAAACNTTTTGAATTCCTCCATGAATTCATTATTATATGTGTATTCAGAAGTTGCTGGGAGCTTGTACATGTTTTGAATATGCTCTGGTCTGAAAGTACCGACCGTGTTCCGTTGGTCATTGATTATAGTTCTGGTAGGTAGGTCTACGTGATCCAATGCCCATCGGATCATGTCATAGTATGGGAGCAACCGTGGCCTAGCTGAAACAAGGTGCATTCCAGACTGAACCACTATTTTGTATTTAGTGTTCAGGTCATCCTTTTCGTAATCATTGTCATCAGAGTCTGAGTAGTTTACCAAATCAGATTGTAGAATATCTGAAACGAACGACCAGCTAGGGACTGAACCAAATCAGATTGTAGAATATCACGACTTGGAAGTTGGAAGACAGATTTTTGGGGGAATGGTATGCCGAGTCGCGATACAGCGATGTGGCGATAATTAAGGCTCAAAATACGGGAAGGAAATCTTAGATTAGGTCACTAATTAATCCTGACATAATTATGTCGCAACCTCGTGAGTCGAGATTTTAGACGCCTTAACTTTATGAAAGAAAGTGACGAGTGGCGAAGTGCCGAGCAGCAAAATTTTAACCAAGGTTAGTTTTTTGACCTTTAATCCTAGACCAAGGTTATTGTTATAACCCTAAAATGCACTATACAGGTTTACCTGGCATTAGGCCAACTCATGCCTCTTCCTAGCCAAAACCATGCTGAGCAAATCCTCAAAAAACCACTTAAAACAAGCAACCCGCGCCCTAACTGCTCACTGGGCACAGGCATCCGCTTATTGTCCTTATACTGCACGCGGGTACCCACAGGCTAACCCAAAACAGCCCGCGGGTACCTAACAAAGCAAAAAATCAGGAAATTTTCCGCCGGGACACAAGGCTTTTTGTCAGTTAACTGGAACTCCGAGCCATGCATGGCCGAGAGTTCACCAAGAACCCTAGCTCCTTCTAGCCTATAAAAGGAGGGTTAGGAGTACTATTCAAAGGAGGAAAAATTATTGCAAAGAAACTCTGCCAAATTGCCAAGCCAACTTTGTCCCGACCCTTTAGCCTTGCCTCAAGCTTTAGGGGAAACTCAAGAAGCAGCAATTGGAAAACAAAGAAGAAGAGGAAGAGCCCAGGATCAGGATCGTGGAACGGTGACCGGCCTCAGAAATCATTGTAAGTTGGTTC
>JASDQU010314510.1:0-13433 GCA_032191745.1 Picea mariana
AAACAGTCACGTCTGTTGAACCTTCATTTCATCCACTCTTATCCATTTTCTCCATATAGTAGAGAAATTGGTGACAACCTCAAAGTCGGTGAATGAATTGAATCTTGGAGAGCATGTCTTCAACCTTTGATGGACATTCTGGAGTTAAGCCACTAGCTTTCAAGCTGGGGGCATACCGAGATTAGTCTTTGTTCTTTCTCGTGCTTGAAAATACATGAGAATGCAACCAGGTAAAATTTTATCTCTTTTTCAGACCCACATGGATATACGAAGAAGGAACCCCCTTGAGTCGTCTTTAATCTCTTTTCAGACTCTCTAAACATGAAAAGATTGCAGAGTGATATTGCTTCCTTTCCCACTCGTTAAAAGGTTTGAAAGGGCATCTTTCGAGTGATAATTTATCTCTTTTTAGGCCTCGTGAGACTAATATTATGAAGAAGGAAAACTTTGGAGTCACCTTTAAGTTGTTTTCAGACTCTCTAAATATGAAAAAACATCGAGTTTACCTTCTCTGGACTCGTTAAACAATCATACATTGAAGGGCCCATATGGGACCAAACCCTTGCTTCTTCCAGTTCGTTAAACAAAGGAAGAGGGACTTACTAAAGGTGAGTCATATTGAGCATGTGTTACCCTCCTTGAGCTCATTAAATTAAAAAGAGGTACTCATCTATCTGGATGGGGGAAAAATTGAAGGAAGCAAGCCAAGCATTTTTTTGAGAACACTACCAGTAGCCCTTACGGTCGCCCTTGAACATGACACTCTGTATTTGCACGCATTTTAATCCACTGAACCTCTTCACTGAGTCAATCCTCTAAGTTTCTTTTACTCCTTTGGGTCACCCGACAAAAATCACCGTATCCACTACATTATCATGTTTTGGTCCATGTCAAGTTTCTGTTGTTGTGCCTCAGTGTTCAAGGGAAGTATCTTCTTCGAGAGTCAGCCATCACAAATATCTTGTTTCAATACCCGTGTCAGTCCATGTTCATTTGAACTACCAGTTACATCTTTGTGTCAGTTTCGTGTCGTTGATGGGGGATACATCAAGGCCCTCCTTCGACGAGTCTATTCCTGTCGACTTCAACACATTATCCAGGAACTAGACTTAGAAACTAGTTAGTACCTTGGGACTTGCATGCCTCAATGGAAAGCCTCCTTGTGTCCAACAATGGGTTTACATCATTGACCTTTGATCAGATGATTCCACAGATGTTTGACTTTAGCTCATTCATTCGCATTCGTTGGAACGTACTAGAGTACCTCAGGAATCATTGACTTCAATGTTGATCTCCCTCACTCTTGTTAATAGTTTACATCATTGACTGGTAATCAAGTGGTTTCTGCCATGTTCGACATCAGGACATCTATTCACATGGTTAGATTCGTACTACATCAGGATCAGTAAGAATACCCTGGGTTGAGTTTTCACTCTTATGTATACTTTTCCCAAGTTGCGAAGGATTTCTTTTGAACTATGACACATATAGTGTTACATATATCCACTTTGTATTGGTCGTGGCTATGTCTTTTCATCTCGTAGATCCACTGTGTATTCTTCATGGATACGATCAGTTTGGGTCATAGGAGTATAGATCTACATTGTATCTTCAGTGGATATACCTTTTGTCAATATAATTATGGATCCGCAGTGTATTTTATGGCGGCCATACCTAAAAATTCTTTATCACTCAAGCATAGGTATGCCTGCCTTGGGTTTTGAAACATGTCATAATATTTGTTTGATGGTTGTGTGCAGCTTTTTCTAGTTTCTCTGCATCCATACCCTTGCTCGAAAAATTCTATGAAGTACTTCAGTCATCATCGTCTTCTAACTTCGTACTTTGGGGGGAAATATGTTACACCTCAAAATTACTCACTTCGATAGTGTCACAAGTGTTGTCATTACAAGTGTTGTAAGTGTCGCATCTTGTCCGCAAGTGTCACAAACATCATACTACCATCTTTCCCATGCCGTGCCTCTAACAACATCATAAGGACACTTAGGACACCTCAAAGGCTAGTTTGGAAGAAGAGAAATTAGTTGACAGGGAGTACAAACCTTTTGCCATTGAAATAACCACTAAAAAAATGAATTTTGGAGAGGAGCACTCCCCTACCCACTGTCAGGGAATGCTGGCGCTCCTTGAGCCTCTTTGGGGGAGTGTTTGAGCACCCTGTGCACCATTTGGGGGAAGCGCTACCCTTTTCTAAGAAAATGTTGGGTTTGTTGAGGCAAATAAGGGAAGAATCCCTCAATTCCTAAAGGCAGTTGGATTTGAATAGATGGTCAAGGCATGATCTTAGGGAAGATCATCAACTGAAGGAGAGGAATCCTCAACTTATCCCAAATATCTCTCAAGTGGTTGGGCCTCTCCAAGGTTATATGAGGAGGCCTCCTCATGGTGAAAGGGGAGATGGATATTGATAATTACATCAAACTTATGATTTCATTAGTGAGATGTCATCAAAGCAATCAGTGGAGATTACTTGAGCAAAGGGGTTGGACAAGGAGAACTGAAAGAAGTTGTTGCACCTTCATTCAAAGGATTGTAAGTACTTTTACTTGTTCTCATTAATAATCAATGCTTGGCATGTTTCTTTCAAACTTATGCTTGTTCCATATGAGTTTGTTTGTAGTAGATGGATCTATATTTGAGCTAATCTCAGTAGAGTAGGAAGTCCATTGTATCTTTTTTTTTCTTACATGATCTGTCAGGGAGCTCAATACCGAAGCTCAGCCAGGACTTTGCAAGGATAAACATCGCTAATAAGGTACACATCTTTCTCCTTCTCTTTCATCTATTAGTTTGATTAGATATAAAAGGAAGTCAATGTCCATGTTAAGAACTTTTCTGTCTTGGCCTTAGGAGTCTAGAGACCAAGAGGGAATCCACTTGTCCGCAGGGGGATTCACCTACAATAGATCCTTCTCATAAGAAAGAATTAATTGTTTCTAAGTATGATAATATTTTCTACGAACCTGATGGATTACCTCCTAAGAGGGAAATCCAACATGAAATACATCTTCAGCAGGATTCTCCTCTTCCTAATGTGGGCATGTACAGGATGTCAATTGTAGAGATGATAGAGATCAAGAAGCAGGTACAAGGCTTATTGGATCAAGGGGTCATTAGGCCCAGATCATCTCCTTGTGGTTGTCCGATCGTGATGGTGCCAAAGAAATATAGCACATGGTGAATATGTGTCGATTACTGGACCTTAAATAAAATCACGGTAAAAAATCGATACCCACTTCCTTGTATAGATGATTTACTTGATCAGTTAAAGAATTTTATTTATTTCACTAAGTTGGATTTGCACAGTGGATTCCATCAGATCAGTGTTGCAGAACAGGATGCATGGAAGACTACCTTTAAAACCAAACAGGGATTGTTTGAGTGGTTAGTTACGTCGTTTGGGCTTTGTAATACTTTGATAACCTTCATGCATGTGATGAATGATGTATTTAGGCCTTTTCTAGATGATTTTGTGATTTTATATTTAAACATCATTCTTATATTTAGAAGGACTTGGGATGAACATGTAAGGCATGTAAAGCAAGTATTGGATACTTTGCAAAGGGAAAAGTTGTATGTAAAATTTTCCAAATGTGAATTTGGTAAGACTGCACTTGTGTACTTAGGTCATATTGTAGGAGGAGGACAATTAAAAATTGATCCTTCCATGATTGATGTAATTGTAAATTGGCCTGAGCCCAAAAGTGTAACCAAGATACGGAGCTTCTTAGGTGTAGTCCAGTATTGGAGGAGATTCATTTCAAACTTCTTCTTTAGAGCAGCTACTTTTCATGCCTTAACCACTGTGAAGAACACTTTTCAGTGGGGAGGAAAGCAACAAAATTCTTTTGATACTTTGAAGGAAAATATCAGTACTGCACCAGTATTAGCACTATCAAATATTCAACAGCCCTTCAAGATCTAGACAGATGCCAGCGGATACGCCATGGGTGAAATATTGATGCAATATCGTAAGCATATATGTTACCACTCTAAAAATTTTAAAGAAGTTGTTGTTAACTATCCTACATATGATAAAGAGTTGTATGCATTAGTTCAAAGCGTAAATAAATGGAAGCACTACTTACTAGGGAAGGAAACAATCATACATACAAGTCATCAACCCTTACAGTATCTCCAAGCACAAACCAAACTGAAATAATCTCGACATTATAGATGGATGGGTTTCCTACAACAATTTCACTTGGTAATCAAGTAAAAAAAGGTACGAGTAACAAGGTAGTTGATATGCTTTCTAGACCTCCTATTGTTGCTTCTATTATTTTGAAGAATGCTTCTTTATCTCATGATAGCCATGTGGAACAATATGCCATTGATGAAGATTTTAAAGAAGTATATGAGAAGCTAACCCATGGTGCACATGTAGAGAACTATTGTTTGCAGGGAAAACTACTCTACCATCTTGGAAAGCTATGTATTCCTACAAGTGAACGAGTCCATGTAATACGAGAAGCTCACACTTCTCTTGTGTCTGGGAATTTTGGGGTAGGAAAAATGATGGCTCATTTGCAGATGTTTTGTTACTGGCCTCAGATGAAAGAAATTGTAACTAAATATGTAAAGGGGTGTGTGATGTGTTCTACTTGGAAGCCGACTAATAGAAAACTTGAGCTATACTCATCACTGCATGTTCCATCCCATCCATGGGAAATTATCTCCATGGATTTTATAGGGGGTTTACCAATGTCGAAAAGGGGTCATGACTATTTGTATGTTGTAGTGGATAGGTTCAGCAATATGTGTATTTTAATTCCATGTAAAAGGCAGATCATTGCTGAGCATACTGCTAATCTCTTCTTTTAGTTTGTTTAGGTTCACTTTGGGTTACCCATATCCATTATCTTGGGTCGAGATACTCAATTCCTTGGGAATTTTTGGACAATCTTGTGGAGGATGATGGACACCAAGTTGAAGAGGAGAACTGCTTTACATCCACAGACCAATAGACAGACAGAGAATGTTAACCCAACAATGGTACTTTTTCTTCGAGGCTACTACAGCATGCTTACAATCGAGCCTTACATTCCTCCACTCAATGTTCGCCTTTTGAGACATGTTTTGGGTATTTACATAAAGTTCATTTGGACTTGATGTATGGGAGAGATATGTCAATTCAAATGAACAAATAAATGAAGACAGAGCCCACAATTTCATCCAAAGGATCCATCATGTACACTAAGAAGTCAAGGAACAATTGGAGATAAAAATTCAAGAACAGTATAAAGATCAGCATGACAAACACATGGTTGATCACCAGTTCTAGGTTGGAGACTAGGTATGGCTCCACATTAGCAAGGAAATATTTAAGGGTGAAGGCAAGAAACTCAATCTCATCCGTTATGGACCCTTCACTATTTTGGAGAAAAGTGGTACCAATGCTTTTCGTCTAGATATTCCACCTTATATGCAGATCTACTCAGTTGTAAATGTAGAGAACTTGAAACTTTTTGAGCCTCCCATCATCATGGATCGGGATGAGGAAGTTTCAATACCTTCAGTTGATGAGTTTGCTACTAAGTACTTGGATTAGTTAAAGGAATATATCATCCTAGACAGAAGGACGAGGACTTCACTCAAGGGTAATGTTGATTATCTTCCAGTAGGCTTAAAGGGTACACATCCAAGCAAGGCAAAGTGGATTGAGAAGGACAAGGTGAGGGAACCCTTCCCTCACTGATATATTGATTGATGAAAGCTTTTGGTGGTCCAAAAATCTCTCAGTGGGAAGGCATGATCCAAAAATGATCCAGAGAAGACTAAGGACAGCTCAGAATTCATAGAAGCAACTCAGGAAGCTCAGAATGGCCTCAGCAGACAGAGAAAGGGTAAAAATTAAAAGTCCTAAAAACTTAGTGAAATTGGCATCATGGTGAAGAGCGTGTTGCAAACTTTCCAACGGCGTAAACTGCTCATCAAACAAAGTTATGGATCGAAAGATATTCGCGGTCAAAGTTTTGGACAACTTATCTGAGTCAGCAAGGGATGAGTCAGCATCCGTACTATTGATGTCAGCATCAGTAAGGATGAAATCAACATCCATACAGTTTATGTGGCAAATGCAAAAGGAAACACATGTCATTCTCATGTCATCATGGAGATGTGGCAACACCAGAGGCTAACATCTGTCACTCATTTTTGGCATTTTCGGGTCAATCTGTGGACCAATGAAAAAGAAGCACGTGGCAGTCCATACAGCCATGTGGCAGACCATACAGTGATGTGGCAGGTGACTGTGCAGATGGTTGATGTGCCCCAATGGTTGGATGCCACGTGGCCCAGTCATGGGTTTCCATGTGGCAGTCGAAAAATGCCCAATGAGGGCCCGAAAACTGAATTTCAAAAATAAAAAAAAGGCAGGCCCACCAAATCTGGCGACCAAACGATACACTCCAAAAAATCAAAATCACACTTCAAATTTGGCAAAGTTCCATTCCACATATATGTATACGTTATAACTATAAACCAAAAGGGGAGGCCCGCGGGCTCGACCCTGAGACCTCCCTATATACAAACGCCTTAACTATAAAATCTGCCACCGTTGGGCCAACATACTACATTGTGTAGTCCACCCCACATTTTTTTTATAAATGGGGGCACACAACGGTATGACCGGGCATGGAAACCGAGACGCAGTACAAATAATTAAATGCAGGGAGCAGGCACGAAAATCAAGACGAGATTTCTCAAGGGCCTGGGAGTGTCAGAGTTGGAATAAGGCATGGAGACAGTCATCTTTGGGTAATTCGACGCCACGAATTCAATGGTGATTTTTTTTCTGATCTGAGTAGAGCTTCTGCAGTTTAATTCCATAATGAGGTATACTTATGTATTTTGCCAAATTCTTTTGGTGAGTTAATAAAAAGGCCTACCCATTTGAGAGCAGGATCTGGAGTTGTAGTCCACCAGGGACAAACTCCATTATCAAGTTTTTGTGTTCATATATGATGCTTATGTATCTTCATTATTGATATTTTCCTTCTTTAATGGTGCATTTTAATTTATTCTCATTTAATATAATTTTTTATAAGTCACTTCGATGAAAAGATCTCGGATCAAATGCAAAGTTGTCAGGTCTCATCTTTCTTCTGCACCATCACAGTCACGCTTCTACAAGGGGAGGAGCTAGGTCGGATGTGCCCCTTTTGAATTAGATCTTAGATATGGTGCTTGATTTTGTCATTTTCCATCAGCGAGCGATGAAATATTGGTCCATTAGGCAGTGGGGTACCAAGGGTTAGATCAATTGGATTCTTGACTTGGCAGTGTGTCGGTACCCTAGTGGGTGAGGAGAGGATGTCTCTCTACTCTTCCATGATCCCATCCACTTGCTTCTGTTGCAAAGAGAGGCTTTGTGTAGAGGTCATGGATGTGGCAATGACCTTCTGCTTACTGCGAGCACGGATCACAAAGAAGACAAACTTCTCGGTCTATGAAATGACCTTACTGCATTGCTTAGCAGAGATTAAAGAAATAGTGGTACGCGGCACTACCTCTAGTATCATGTACAATTGTCTACCCAAATTAATAATAACACTGCAGGGTCTAGACTCATACACAACATGTCGCTTCCAAAAATATGGTTGGCCTAAAAGAACATCACAAAATTCAAGGGGATCAATATCACACAATACCTCATCTTTGAAGGGATTGATATTGTAGGCCAGATGACACTATTGGCTGACGCAAAAATATCATCCTTGGAGAAGCTAGCCGATGGTGTAGGGTTGGGGGTGCGGTGTTATCAGCAGGTACATCCACTTAATGACTTCTGTTGAAATCGGGTTCTTCTAACTGCCACTATCGAAAATGAAATGCAGCGAAGTCCCCTTTACCCACATCTGTGAATGAAAGAGGTGTTCCCCTTTCTCTATTTCTTTTGGTTCGCTTGGTTGGACTTTGGTGGTAGCAATAGTGGCACTGGGTCCAACATTAATGATCTTCTTCCCACTTTCTGTATTTGATTCGGATTTAGAATCTGCCTCTAACTCGGAAGCTTTCATCTCTGCCACCAGTGACTGCCTGGAGCGATATTGTTCGGTGTTGTGCCAAGGGATTTTATGGTATTCACACAAATTTCCCGTGTCCTTCGACTTTTCATTACCCTTCTTGGGTTGCAGCTTGGACTGGTTTTCCTGAGAGAAACCATATTTTCTCTGTCCCTTGTTTGGTGGGTTGGGACCACCTTTTCCCTACTTTAGCTATGAGAAATTTGTAGATCCAAACTCTCGCATCTTCTATTTAAATTTTTTCTCGATCTTGACAGCATATCTATAAGATGCACCTAATGATGCGATGTCCAGAAACTTCATTTCTATTTGAATGTATCTGTGCATACAACCATGGTATTTGAGCACTAGATGTCATTCAGAGTCTTTGGTACCCAATTTTGTGCGCAAAGTATGGAAAATATTGGTGAAATCTTGTACTGTATGGTCCCTTTCTTGAAGCAACGTGGTCCATCTTGTGTATTGGTCCTCCTAGTTTCCAACAAGGTAGTATTGTTCTTTAATGGCATCCCTGAAGGAATACTAGGTGGAGGCGACCACAAATATTGTAGATTCCTATGTGGCTCTTTGCTCAGAGTATGTATCTCACCAGTCCTTAACATGGGGGGTGACCTTGAGGAGTTCAAAAGTAATCTTTTCCCTATCGAAAAAATTGTGGACCGAAAAATACCCTTCAAGCAGATTCAACCATTTATCTACAACAACTACATCTATCAGTCCTTCAAATAATGGAATATCAAAATTTACTTGTACCTTGAAGGGGGTTGCATGGCCGCTTGATGAAGATGTGTCTCCAGTGGGTAGCCATCAAAGGATCTTTGCAAAGTTATCCATCATCTCGTTCCTTTGTCACGCAAGGGCTTCCTCAAGTAACATTTTAAAAGGATATTTTTCTCCATCGTCTTTCTTCTCATCCCCCATGAGTTGTGGTTGGGTTTGATGCGACCACTATTGCAAAGGATCGACCGGTTTGAGTCCCAAGATTCTTGTACCCAGATCTTGTTAGGGACATGCACAAAGAAAAACAAATGAGGAGAAAAACGCTCTGATATCACTGATCCATATTTATGAGAAAAACGAAATGAATAGCAGATTGAATACCATAACAAAGAGATACAAAGAACAACATCAGATCTCCAGTGAAAAATAACTTCTATTGAATAAATAAAATAGGTTGAAATTGTAAAACTGCATAACTGAAACAACTTGCTCGAATGGTGGTAGCTATCTCTAAGAAGAGATGTGGATGCTATGCACATTCGTCTGAGGAGAATGATTAAAATGAGTATCCAAAGTCATTTTTAACATTACTCATGAATGCCAAATCCATAGACATCCAAAAAACTAACCCTAGGAAATGAAACACCAAAAGTTATGTGGGCCCCGATGGGTAAGTTGGTACCTCAACTTCCTGGGGTCGTAACATTTGCATACAACCTCTGTTTTAGGTGCGTGATAGCCCGTTGGAAAGGTATTTTTGAGAACTATGCATTATGTTGTCAAACTTTGACTCCATATACAGTTTGACTATGGCAATCCAAAATAACACTGCTTAGGGCCATGGAAGTACAAAAATATGTACCGACATGAAAACTTCCAAAATAAGCTAGTTGGATTAGGTGGGCGGCCACCAATCTCCACCTAGAAGCCATGTAGGACTTCAGATAGCCTTGAAAGTGTATAACCCACAATTACAAATAAGTACAGTAGATTGTGTTGGACTAAAAATTGTCAAGAAGAGATAGTTGGAATATGTGGGTGGCCACTAATATCCACCTGGATCATTTAGGAAATTCTCGGCTTCATCTTCATTGAATGCAATTGTCGGCTCTAGGAGTTTGATCATTTTCCTTAAGACTTAAGTTGATAGAGAAATAGGGGATTCTCGTTAAAGTTGAATTATCCTCCAATTTTTATCATATTTGCCCCTGTACCAAGAAACTATTTCTTTGGATTCGAAAACTTCCAGTACACAACCTACTAAAGCAATAGTTGATGTCAAAAATTGGTTCTCATTCATTTTCGGTAGTGGTAGTGATGAAAAATACTAATATGATCTTGACCACTAGAATCTTTGATCCTCATGCCTAGATTATTTTAGAGTGTCCTTGTAGAATTGATCTCTTCTTCTCATTGTCACGCTTGATGGAGTTGGTGAACTAATGTGCAGTCACTTTAAAACGTTAATTTCAAAGTAATCCCTTTTACGATAATATACCTTGAAACTATTATTTCGAAGGAATGATTAATATGAATTAAATTTGAATTGATGGAGAATTGTCTCGAGAAGGTCGCCATTAATAACAACCTTTTAATATTTTAACCACTTGTTATTTTTCATAAGATTTGCATTAAATGTACTTTAGGGAGAGTGAAATGATGAGACACGTATTACCGCGGAGCAAAGGAGGATTGGATGTATCTCAAGAAACTTTGGAATCAAGACAAACCCATGGAACCATGAACCCACGGTGAAAACTCAAGAAACGACTAAGTATAAGACTGGATTGATCAGACGTAAGGGGGAATTTTTGAAGAGTTATGACCCGTGAACCCACTGTGAAGTTGAAAATCGACTCAGTATTGAAATATTGAGAGAGAAATGAAGTCTGAGAAAATGAATAAGTATCATAAATCGGTTGGACGGACTAGTCATGGTGATAATCAAGTGAATCGGGTGAGTGGCTCATACTCACAATGAATATTTGAAAAAGTTCTAAGTGTGGTGCAAAATGAGGATGGCAGAGCATGGTAGTGCATTTTGGAAACAACGGAGCTTCGGACTTAAACACAAATATGTGACAAACCCTCGAGAAACTGGAAAAAAAATCTAAGTATGGGTGTAAAATGGATACGGTGGAATACAACGATGCATTTTGGAGGAGGCGAAACTTTGTACAAGAATGAAATTGATTCATGAACCTGCGACAACATGAAAAAATTCTAAGTGTTGACAAGAAAATATACAAAAGAGTTATCAAATGACTTATCACATTTTAGGGTCAACAACTTCTTACACTAGGCAAGGACTTAGTTACTCTACAGTTTTGTTTTGTTTTATAAGTTTCTAGAAACAAAGTGACTTTTTCCAAAAGAGGGAACACTTGGGAAAATGGCTTTTTTTACTTGGGAATATTAAAAAACAATAGGTTTATATTTGTTTTTTTTAATAAACAATCCAGATTTTGTATATTGCCATTATAAAAGTATACAAAAATCTTGTTGTTGGCCTACCGCTAGGGAAACTAGACTAGCAACAATGCATCAAACTATCTGAGATAATACAG
Source organism: Picea mariana (assembly GCA_032191745.1). Taxonomy (NCBI): domain Eukaryota; kingdom Viridiplantae; phylum Streptophyta; class Pinopsida; order Pinales; family Pinaceae; genus Picea; species Picea mariana. The sequence continues at coordinate 11,336 of JASDQU010314510.1, forward strand.
AAGAATTGTCTTTTAAAACTAAAAGTCTACACATAACTAAAATTAGTGTTATCTACTATATGAAAAGAGAAATATATTTGTTGAGTTTTCCTATCTTGACAATGTTGAGGTGAGATTGAGATCCCAAGACATCCTATACCAAACAACATATTAAAAAAACTAAAGATCGTTAAGACTAGCTAGAGGGTTGGCCCTCATCTAGAGGCACTTGGGCTTGAGGTAGAGTGATGTGTGAGAGATCCAATCCCACCATGTGTTTCACCATTAGATTCAGTTTTTGGTTGTGGAGTTGAAGTTGAACATGAATTTCATCAAGTTGGAGAAGAATCCCATGATTTTCCTCCTTACGATCAGCCATGGTGCGTCCCAATAGGATATTTAGATGCCAATATATGTCCATATTCTTTAGGTTTTGGGAGACCTGAGACCTGGTGTTACCGATGTCCAAGATCCACGAACTAACAGAATCAAGGACCTCATCATCTGAGACAAAGCACCTTAAGACCCAATCATCGGCCTCTGCAAGATCTATCTCAGCCTAGATGTGGGGAGGAATGTGGGCGAGATAAGAATCAAGTGACTCTTCTACTGCAATGGCTAGACGAGAACCCAAGCATCCTCAGTGTCTGCAATAAGATCATCCACAAGCAAGGTGAGAGTGGTTTCCATAGGCCATTGGAGTTAGAGATAAAATGAAATTGGATGAGGAGGAGGGTGGAAAGTGAGCCTACGACAAGGAGGAAATTCAAAAATGAGGGATGGGTAGAGAGAGAGAAATATGATGTAGCTGAATGCGATGGGGAGCAAGGATATAATAACTAGGTGACAATTCGGAGAAGGAGTTGAGGGTTTCTCCATAATGAATGTAGAGGAGGTGAGTAAATGGAGTTAAAGAAGGGGGATATCCCATAATGAAAATCTATATGAGAGGGATGTACTAGGTAAGGGTGAGGTACCATCGATACATCATAACCAGAGCACAAGCAAGATAATGCAGTGATCCATGATCCAGGCACTACACATTGTGGTGGTGTAATAAATCTACATTAGGTGAGGCGACGTTGGTATGAGGAGGGTGGCAGGAGCCAATGAGCTGAGGGGATGCATGGCAGTCTACCTCAGATGGCGACCCCATGGAATGTCTCTTCCCTATCACCTGATACAGGGATTGGGTTTATATTTATTTATTTCATAACCAAAGTGACTTTTTCTAAAAGGAAGGAACTTATTAGAGTGTATATCCAATACGTATCTTATAGTTTCTCCAAATAATTCGAGAATTTTGTTTTATGCATATGTACTCATGGACACATAGTTACACTATTAACCTACTTGTGGAGACATCTAAAGCATCTTATCATAATGTTTTTCAAATGAAATGGTAACATCAAGTTTCCCATGACTTGGGGAAAGTGCATATGAGCCTCATTTGAAAATTTATTTTTGAAATTGAAGTATACATTTATCCATTGATGGCATATTTATTGATGCATCAAATTTATATATCAATTATATGAACAAATCTATATATATGAGAGGATTTTTTATTACATGTAACCAAGTATGGTAAACCCTCGAATAGGTGGTAAACATGGTAATTAATTGTTGGTTCCTAAGTTACAAACACCTCACCTTGAGGGGATCAAGAGAGTTGAACTTGTGACTCCCAATTTTCACTGGAGAGATATCACATCTGACTCATGACTGCTTAAGCTAACCCACAAGGATAGATATGAGTGGATATATATATTAAATTGGGGCATTGACTGGGTCTATCATCAACCCAATAGGCATCCTCCAACTTAGGGCTTCAAGCACTATGGGGCTTCTCACTCTTTGCAAATAATTAGTGCAGTGCTATTACTCTGACATAGAAAATACTTTCTACTCGGTTGCAATCTCCACACATATAGAGGATGAATATGATCCATTCATAGATGAACCAGGGAATAGATCTCTTTATATTTGTATTAATGACATCTTTACCTTTGATAGGAATATATATATTACCCTAGCTATTCAAAAGTGAACGAATTTGATAGTGTTGCATGTGTAAGCCATCCAAAGCTAAAGCAAAGATATTGATGCATATTCCTTT
>JASDQU010314511.1:0-13433 GCA_032191745.1 Picea mariana
CATGAAATGAGATGGGTAGGGGTTTACTTATTGATTTTCTTTTCCATAAATTCAAAAAATAGTGTTATAACATCTAATTTAAAAAAAATTAATAAACAACAACTCAACATTGTTCATAAAGGTGTAAGTTTAAACAAGTAATGTTTGTTCACAAGTATCTCTTTGTTATTAATACTCCATTAGCTTGATCATTCCATGATCATCCTTCTCACCATTACGTGGAGAACTTTTTATGAGAATACCAACTAAGGCTGCAATTCTAATATTGTTTCAAGCCCATACAATCTTTGCTCAATTAGGAAAAAAAATCCATATCAATGATAATTTAGCTTCATAGAGATCAAGACCTGACATAAGATATTGATCCCCTCTCAAAATTATTCTTCCCATCCATTCACACTCATAATGATGAGCCAAATTTTTACATATCTAGCTTAAATAAACATGAAAATGGCATATTAATGATGAAAGTAGAGAGGCAAAAAGAAGTAATGAGAAGAAGACAACCTTTCACAAAACAAAAATGAGGAATATGCAAGTGATATATATGGGAATATGAGGTCCGAAAATCATCCCCAAATCGTTTTTTGGCACCTTTAAAATTATAAAACAATAATGTATCCATCTATACCTGGAACAGGTGGTATACCACTTTAACCATTGTCCAAATCTTAGTTCCTTCTTATTCCTAAAAAACATTTTATATTCATTGTATATTAACATACATTTTGTCGTTACATTGTGATGGCATCACAATTTTATGTTCACTTCGAATACAAAAAACAATGTAGGTAACTAATTATTCAATAGCGAGGACTTGGACGTGGGCTCCTACTACTAGGAACTTTGTGCATCACACCACTTATGGAAAAGTATATGTTATGGGTGTTATTAATACAAAGTTCACATTGTTTCATACCAAAGAAAAATATACATGTATGTACAATATTTAGACATATGTACATGGTATGGGTAAAAAATGGGGTACTACATTACCCTATTTCTTGGAATAGCACTAGACTTAGTACAACCACAAAATATAAGCATAAATATATGCTCCCGCCATCATAGCATTCATCGTATCCAAAGTTTCTCAATCTTGTGTGTGACGTTCTCATTGGAACTTGACCTATTTATTTGCTCAATTGTTGAGCTTGGTCACATTCTTGTTAGTGATGCATAAGGGCTTGATTTGGGACTCTCTAGTTGGTTCCCTCAAAATTAAATCCCATTGAAGTGCATGGTTAGAATCATGTACATATTTATTAAGCAAGTGTGATCTTGCTTGCTATGTTTTCCTAGATTATTGAAGTGTTGCATTTTTCTCCATGCAAAGGCCTCAATTAATGGAGTTATTTCCAATGATCTCTGATGATTGGTATTATATGCAATCTCCACTAAATATAATCATTCTTCTCACTTAGAGTGTGTGTCCATGGCATACATTTGCATCATATCCTTAATAATCATTTTAATAAGTTTTTATCTACCCATATCACTATAGTTATAATTTATCTATTTAAAATTCAAGAAGCACTTTAGCTTCTACATAATGAATAGTAATATCCTTTTTTAAAATGCACTAGTAACCTTATGATACATGTACATATGATTTATATATAATAATAAAAATAATAAAATTGTTGTATAATTGAATGATGGGTTTCTAAAAAATCTTTTATTAATTAGATACATATTTTCCTCTCATACCCAACAAAAATATATTATGCACATGTGTAGCATTGAATAATAAGCTTCTTATTAGTTTTGTTATTATATAAATATATATTTTAAATATATAATGAAGATTCATTTCAACTTTAGTTTTTGGGATTTAAAAAAATATTATGTAAATGTACTTTTTAGTTAATTATTGTTATCTTCTATTATAATAGGTATATATAGGCATACAATAAATAGATAGTGTATTGATTCCAGTGCTTTTACAATGTACAAAATTATTTTGAATACATTGTTATCAATATTTCATGCATTGATTTTAGTTTTTGTAAATTTTATAATTTCAATTGAAGTTTGATCTATTATTATTTTGTTGTTCCTCCAATATGCTCATTGCTTGCTTATTGTATGTCTATTTCAATTCATTGACTTATTTCACAAAAGAAATTTGTGAAACACAACTTAAATTTATGCATGTGGAAATTACATAGCCTAGAGTTATAATGGATTGTAATTTCATAAATCAATTATGAATAGGTTTAGTAGTGAATCACTATTATGAATGTTATGGGGGCCTCTCAATTTTTTATTCTAAAAAGGTTGTGCTTCATAAATCAGGGGGTTAATATAGATTTATATTTCATCTAACTTCATCATGTGTCCATTTTTCTTTATAACTTATGTTATCATTTCAATATTTAAAACTTATAGTTGTAATATCATATTTTAATCATAAGTAAAAATTAAATATGCCCTAAATTTTTTTTATTATAATATTTAAAATTTGATTTGACATAGTATTCAATAAAATATCTACACCAATTTAAAATTATCTATAAACATTATATAATTTATTTGTTCATTTTTCTTTATAATTTATGTTATCATTTCAATATTTAAAACTTATAGTTGTAATATCATATTTTAATCATAAGTAAAAAAAAAATATGCCTTAAATTTTTTTTATTATAATATTTAAAATTTGATTTGACATGGTATCCAATAAAATATCTACACCAATTTAAAATTATCTATAAACATTATATAATTTATTGGAAATGTACATATACTAAGTTTTATAAACATTATATAATTTATTTGAAATGTAAATATACTAAGTTTTAAATGGTATAGTATTAATTGGAAATGTATATATACCAATTTTTGACAAAGGATAGTGTCCCAAAAATTGTAATTAATACCTATTTATTTTGAAAATAATAATTAAATAACATGTCCAAAAAGAGAATGAATTATTGGGAAGACATTTTCTTGTGAAAAAGAAAATCGTATAATGATGCTAGGGATCGATCTTGACCAAGCTCTTATTATGAATGAGTAAACTAGATGTTCAACAAGCTAGATAACATAAAACAATTGCAGAACAAGTTTCTGATAACTAGGCGGGACATCAAAATTCAAATGGACACAAGGAGGGGGTATTTTTCATTAAAACTAGGCAGAGACTATAATGGGCGTGCCCAATTTCAAATTCAAATTTACCATGATGTTGTAGTACCCTCAGGCTACACATCACTGTTTGTCGATGCTTACGACATTGACCGTGTTTAATTCTAGCAGGTCCGTGGGTATTGGATTGCAACCATCCGCAAATGGCGAGAGTAAAGCAAACAGAGATGGCATTTGGATTCTGAACGGGCATAAATTCGTTGCCGGAATCTGACAAGGGAGAAGAGGTCGGAAAAAGTACCTGAATGCATAGCATGGCATGGCACTCGCACCATGCGAGAGTCCCAATGATTCAACTTGTGCATGGTGGATAGTCTTTGTCAATTGCATATTACTAGCAGACAAGTTACACTTGACTATATATATCACTTCAATCCTATCACTTAGCCCATCGCTATCACTCCTATAAGTTAGTAGGAAATATATTATTGCTGGTAGAATGGGTCCACAAGTTTCACTTGTCATGTTGCCACTTTAAAATTTCTGGCAGAGTCCTATCACTTTGCCATTGCTATCACTTGTGGAAAATGGTAAGTTCTACTGGCCCATGATATCATTTCAAAATTTTGGGCAGAACCGTGTCACTTCCCATTGCTATCACTTTAAAAGTTAGTATAGAAAGGAGAATGGGTCTACATGTTCTAGTGGGCCATCCACCCCTTCAAACAATTTGTCAGAATGCCACTACTCTACTCATCCATGGTTAGAATGAGTCCACAAGTTCCAGTTGGCAAAATTTCTGACAGAATCCTATCACTTGGCCCATCGCTATCACTTTTAAAAGTTAGTAGGAAAGATACTGTTGTTGGTTAATAATTATTGTAGAAGAATCATCTCTCTTGACCTTTGAACGCCCCAGCCAATCGTATGCCGATATCTATCATTTTTCAACGATAAACCACTAGTATCTTGATGGGTGTTTGACAGAAATTCTCCGTCAAACTGTCCAAAATTTCTGATAGAATTGCTGTGACAGCAAACAAGGTTTGTGGGTATCTCGATAGCTCCTACTTTTTTAATTGCTCTTCCAGCCCAGTCAAGTGAGCAACTTGAATGTAAAGTCAATAACCTAAATTTTACGGATAAGCTTACCTTCAAGTCAATAATAACCAGAGAAAAGGAGGGTGAACACTGCATAATTGTTTTACTTCAGGTCCATATTCATACCTGATTATTGAACATTTTCATTGGACACATACATTCAGTGCGTCATGGAAATGAAAGCAGCAGTGATCAGTATGGTTAATTCTACAGGAGTTGGTAATTTTGAAACAGCAGTCTATTTCTGTAGTATTTTTTTTTCTTTAGTTATTGTAATTTGAAATTTTGACAAAGAAATTTTGTTGTTTTGGAAAATCTGATATTGTATCATCTTCTTCCAAACTATTTCATATTCAATGGACATGAAACAAAAATCGCAATTTGATACCAAACTATTTCCTATTCTATGGACATGAAGTTAAAGTCACAATCCCAATATTGGCTTACTTTATAGTGCAGTGAAACCATATTATAAGGAAAAGACCAAACAAGATAACTCTATCTTTTTCATTATTTGAAATAATTAAAGTGTTAGTTTCACCACCCAAAAAAAACCCACTTCAATCACGTATTTTTATTTGGTACTTAAATTGTATATTTTTTTGTAAAAGCTGTTTTCTTACATATGTAAAATTTATTTATTTTTAAATTTAATTATTTAAATTATTTTAAAACTTAAAGATAGTAATAAAATTTAATTTTAAATTTTTATTAAATTTAACCATAATTTCTACTAAATAAAAAATATTATTTTCTAAAACAATTTTATTAATAGTTAAATTATTATTTTCAAATATTTTTTAAAAATGATATATATTTTTATTGATTTTAACTATCTAAATTATTTTAAAATGGAACAATACTAATAATAAAACTTAACTTTCAAAAAAGAATTGTACAAATTGTAACCAATAAACATTATAATTACCTCTTATTTCAAGTCTTTAAAAAGCTTAAGGCTTCTAGGTTCCATTGCACACAATGAAAAGCTTTGAAAATATGATTTTTTCTAGTATAATTTGCATACAAAGAAATGCTAATTAGGGAGGTTTCAATTCTCAAGTTTAAAACTAGAGAGGGATTATTGGTTTAAGGGGAAAGTCTTTGCTAGTAAGGGTTTGACTTCTTATTTTGATCAAGCAAGTTTATCTTGAATCTATTATAAATCTGGTTTTAGTGGGAGCTTTGCACTGGTAATTCTTATGCTGAAAGAGAATAGCAAGTTGTTCTAAAATCGAGATTAAGAAATTTAATGGGATAAGCTCAAATGAGTTATGGAAGCTTGAGATGGAGGACCTTGTTGTAGACAGAGAACAATGGGTTGTTTTGGATCTTGGTTCTTCACCTACGGGTATGTCAGTAGAAAATTGGACAAAGTTTGAAAGAAAGACAAAGAGTACAATCTAGTTGTGTATTTAGTGTTATTAAATACCTTGGGAGAAGCTACAACCAAGGCATTATGGGATAAGTTAGGGAATTTGTAAATCAGTCTAAGTCTGTGGTAAACAAACTTTTCCTTTGAAAGAAGTTGTATCTCCTAAGGATGAATGAAGGAGACTTCATTAGAGAGCATCTAAATTCCTTTAACACTATGGTAAGTCAGTTGTTGTATGTTGATATTAAAATTTCATACTAAGATTAGTGTATCAGTTTACTATGTTCTTTGCCACATTCATAGGATAGTCAAGTTGTAGCTATTGGGAGTAATACAACAACATTAACATTTGATGATGTGGATGCATCATTGTTATTGAAAGATATGAGGCGAAAAACCATGGATAGTGAGAGCATGGATGCCTTATTTGTAAGAGGTTGTTCCTAAGTTAGAAATAAAAATAAATCTCTAGGGGGTAGATCAAAATCTAGAGGTAGATCTAAATCTCCAAGAAAATCTTTAAAAAAATGTTGAAAATGTGGTAAAGTTGGGCATTATAAGAAGGATTGTAGATCTAAAAACATTGATAAAGGGAGGGGATCTAATGATGTTCTTGTTACAGAAGGGAAGATTTCCTAAGAGGAAGGAGAGGATGTGTACTTGGATTTTTTTTTTTGACCATGGGAACAACAACCTCCCAAGAGTATATCCAACAACCCGCAAGCCAGATATATCAATAAATTGTGTACTTGGATTTTTTAAGCATGCACACAGATCATGATATATGGTTGATCGATTCAAGTGCTTATTTTCATATGAATCCAATAAAGAGTGGTTTTGTGAATATGAAAAGTATAATAAAGGTGACGTTTTCCTAGGGGATGACTCGACAACTAAAATTATAGGACGAGGAAAAGTCAAAGTCAAGTTGTAGATCAAGGATGGAAGGATTAGAACACTCCATGGAGTTTTGAACATTCCAGAGCTGGGTAAAAATTGTTTGACTCTTTGGCTTTTGAATACTTGTTGAACCAAAAAGGTTTTTCCCATCCCTCCAATTCCCAGAACGGCAATGACTCGATGAGAGTCTTCACTCAGTATAAAATTAGTGATCTGTTTAATGTCATTATCAATGCCCACATGCTATATTTCTTTAAGAAAAACACTTGATGTCTCCCTCTTGTCTTCTGAATTCTCTTCATTAAATGCATTCAAATCGAGAACGCATGTAAGATGTTTCAGATATTTAGCTGATTCTCTCTCTCAGACCCCTAATCTTGCAAGCCATCCGATAGCGGAATATGAGGTTGCCAAACTTCCGAACTGCTCTGCAATCCTTCACTATGTTGAGAGCATCGTAGAGGAAATATTCAAGTTTGTCTAGCCAATTGGACATTGAACGGGTGCTTCTCTTCTTTCCATCATCGTTCAACAACATTTTAATGGAGACAAGTTCGTCACAAATATGTTCAAAATCATTTCTAAAACTAATACTGAGTGATACCTCTTCCTCTTGCAAAAGTTTGTCAGCCAAGGTAGAGGTCAATGTTTGTATTAGCATGCTAACAACCATGGCTTCTGCCATGTCCACTGTAACCTTTATTGACAAGAAAAGGAATTAGCTAGCTCTGCTACAACCTTCCTTAGAAGGTAAAGAATTCGCTAGCTCTGCTACAACTCTTACTGATATCGTAAGGAATTGCCTCACGATCCTCGACAGAGCCCGCCTCCATACTTATCATTGCTTGCTTTGTGAATTTCTGGCATGTTTTTTGTGTATGTGGGGTGGAATCCACCCAACTTTTAAAAAGTTGCAATCCACGGTGTGGTGGAATCCACCCGTCTTTCTAAAAGTTGCAATTCACAGTGTGGTGGAAATGTGTTGTGAAAAACATGGTTGCTTTACCAGATGCAATGAACATGCGATCCCTTCTTCCTAGTTACGTCGTGTCTCTTTTTTTAACTCTGCGGTGGGACCAACACGATTTACAAGGGTTTCCGTACTTGCGCTGGCACCAACATAACATTCCATGGGTAAAATATCCGTGTGGTTATCTTTAGTATGTAAGATGTAAGTTTGGAACAAATTTTAAACGTTATTTTATTTTCTTTGTAGTAGGTTAATTAGGTGAGAAATTGTTAGATTGGTAGATTTGAGTGATTGTTTCTATATAATTCAAGTACTTTATGAGTTTTTTAGCATATTGAATTCGTGTAAAATTATATTGCCAGATTCAAATGAAATTTTTTTGACAACATTATTATCTTTTCCTTCTAGTTTAATTCTGTTTTGGTGTAAATATTTGTCATGAAAAAAGCCAACTAATTGCACCAATTTGCACCTTTTTCTACCCTTTATTCTATAGATTTCGACAAATATTTTAACTATGGACTTAGGACTACCGTTTATTTTAACTTTGTGGATTTTATTTCATGAGGATGTTTATGTTCGAATCTTTTCTTAGCCTTACAAAGAAGTTGGATAATGATTTGTTTTCTCTCTAAAAGTCTTAAGTGATTTTTGAACCTAACTTTGTGATATTTTGCACTCTCAAAAGCTTGGTATCCTCATCTATTATCATGTTTTGGTGTATGTTAAATGGTATAAATTTTTTGAATGTGATTAAGCATAATTTTTTAATGTATTTTTTATCACTCTTTTGAAAGTATCTTAATAGTTTGTGATTCTTTTCAAAAGGTTAATGGTTTGTATTTATGAAAATCTTCTAAGAGCTTATTAGGTTCATTGAAAGTGGTTTCTTAACATATATTTTGAAGATCTCTCCCAATTTATATGGAAGGTACAAGAATCAATGCATTTCCTGTCATCAACCGTGATGGTTCAACGTGGAGTTGTTAAAGAAATGTTATTGCATTTTTAAAGGTGTCTTAATAATTCATCGAGATGTTTTAAAAGTTATTATTTCGTTTTTGTTTCAACTTTCTTATTGGTTCATCAAGAAGATGTGAGTTTTTTAATGTTTCTATCTTTTGAACACTCTCGATGGTTTGTGGGGGAGATCTAAACTTTCGTATGTGTCATCTTTTGTTACCTCGATAGTCCCTCGAGGTTTTGAAAGAAGCATTGTTGCATCTTTTCGAATCCCTCAATGATTCATCGAGAGGTAACTAATATCTTCGATCGAAGGTCTCCAATGGTGTGAACCATTTCCAAAAATCATTTGAATGTCACTTATTTCCAATCACACCAATCATTCATTGGGAAGGTTTCCAACTTTTGTTTATGGCATCTTTTGGATCGTCTCAATATTCATCAGGTTGATCCTAGAGATCTTTAGAGATCTTATTTGAGAGTTTTTCAATGGTTCATTAGGATGTTCTAAAGTTCAAATGTAACATCATTTCGAAGGGCACAATGGTTTATTAGGCCACTTAAATTTTTTGTCATGGATATCTTTTAAAGACCCTCAATAGTTCATCAGGGGGTTTTAGAATTTCAAACACTGCATATTTTTAATCGTCTTGATGGCATATTGGATTCCTCTCTAAATTTGAACATTGATATTTAATAATGATATATATGCATGATTTTTTGAATTAATTTGGAGATAATGCCTTGCATATTTTTTAATTTAGTGAATCCTTTACCTACCATCGAATATCTCTTCCCATGTTTAAATTGAATGTAAATTCATGATGTAGATAGATAGGGTGTAGACAGGGCACCCTCCCCAAGGAGGATACACCCCTCAGCCAAAAATTCAACCATGACTCATTAGCACCCAATGCCTAGGAAGCGCTCCCATTATTTCCATATTTGTTTACTATGTATTATTGATGTGCGAGCATCTAGTTAGGTAGTTGAATCTTTCCAACCCTGGGGATACACAAATGGTTTTATGTATTAATTTCTCTTAGCCATAGAGTTGTGTGCATCCTTGTGTGGACCCATTGTAAAACTATATAAGGCCATTAATAGGATGAATAGAGGTAAGTAACTCTTTTTAGGTTTTCAATTGCTATCTTAACTCCTCTCTCTTGTATAGTGTTTTCTTCTTTTTTCTTCTCTTGTTCATGGTTTCTTTAGGATGAGGCTCATTGAGACTCGTTAGGGATTCACTGAATATATATCATTTGGTATCAAAGAAGCTAGTCCAGCCCTTCTCTCCCTTTCCCCACCTAAATTTCATGCACTTCCAGCAACTCAAGTCCATGGAGCTCTTGGACTTGTAGCGTATATTGTATATATATTCTACCCTAGCCAATGATCTATTTGGGTCTCTCACACGAATCTGCTAGCTAGGATATTCCATTTATGCTCTCAGATATCAAGAAGATATTACCAGAAAGCCTCACAAATTGCTTTAAAGGATTGCTCAGCATATAGCAGTAACTGGAGATCTCCAAGTAAATCCAATTCTTTTCCAAGGGTTCTTTTAAGGTTTTGGTGTCTTTATGAAACATGATAACCTAGAGGTGCATCGAGGATATGGATTTCATTATCACTTTGATAGAAATTTTTTAAGAGAGGTAGTCCATCTAAGAGAACCTGTGCTCAAGGATTCACGAGCAACCCAACAATGCCTAAAATATAATCCTAGACAATGCACACCCTCTTCGTATTTGATATATCTACCCAATATCCCATGCCCCAGACTGCAAATCTCATGCTCTAGAAATTATGTTATTTTTCATTATTACGGTTAGGGTTTTCCAAAAACCCTTAATGTTGAGTCACCCTTATCTTCTATATATGGCTCACCTCCAAACCACCAATTGTATACTCTACTTTTTTTTTCCAGCGTGAGGAGTTTCATCATAATGACAAGTATTCCTTCTCTATGGAATACTAATATAGAAGTAGTGATTGTCATACTTTGAGGAACCATAAACTTCTACATCATTTTCTTTTATACATGAGAAACTTGAAGGATCTCTCCCCCAAACCCCATGGTACCTTCTCACAGTCACAAAATGGATAGAGCAGGATGGAAATCCCATCACAACTGTTGGAGAAAATTCTATTTTGGGCCCACTAGTTCAATGGGAGTTAACTCACTAGTTATATTTTAGACTTTCTATTTTAGATCATCACTATTATGCTATTATGAATACATGCATTATGCTATTATGGAATGTATTTTCTTATATATGAGTGTATTTCACTCATTCATTGTATCATATTGATCATCATCTATGTATCAATCATTAGCTCATTGGAGTAGTGTGAATCTATTTTTTCATTCTTCCATATTGAATCTCTCTTCCTTTCTTGATAATATTTATTTGTACTTGCTTTAGCTATATCTCCTATGTAGGTTTAGATGAAACATTGACATGGTATCAGAGCTACGCTGCTTGGAGCAAGCCAGACAAGCCAAAGAATAAGGAAAAGTGGAGTTTCAGAGAGCAAAATCCGTGGTCGTACCTTTCGGCAGTGGTTTCTCCCAAATATTAACTTTTTGAGGAAATGACTTTTCAAAAGTAAATCAACCCATTATGCAAGTGGGTTTTCAACCGTTTAGATAGATTCATCATTGTTTGCTCAGAAAGCAAGCCAGAAGATCGCCTCCTGAAACTGATATGAACACATAATCATACCTTTCTGCAATGTTTTTTCCCAAAATATTAAATTTTTAAGGAAACATCTCGCGTGAGAAGTAAATAGACCCATTATGCAAATGGGTTTTCAACCATTTGGCGAGATTCCTCACCATTTGCTCAGAAAGTAAGTCGGAACATCGTCTCCTGAAATTGATACGAATTTTCACTTAAAGTGCCCTTTCTGTAGAGATTTCTTAGTTTTTCACTTGCAGATTGAGAGTAAATTTTTAGGGGTTCTCAAAAAAAATGGGAAATATGGATAGAACACCTATTATACAATCAAACTTGGTGGTAATCCTCACACCATACAATTATTTTTATTGGAATCCCAAGGCAGAATTCCAACTCAGAATGAAAGGACTGTACAACTTGACGATGGGGACATAAACAAAACCTACATCAACAATTGAGAAGATGAGATGGGTGAACCGAAAGGATGAAGCCACAAGACTTCTTCTTGAATTGATTTCAAATGATCAATGGTTTCATGTTGCTACATGCAAGACTCCAAACGAGATCAAGACCACATTGGAAAGTTTGTTTGGAAAGTAGAATGATATGAGAGGTCATATGTCCGAGGTAGAGTTGAATACTTTGGATCCTAAAAGTTTTGATAATATACATGATTTCTTTACTAAGTTTAAATATTTGATATTGAGCTTAGAAACTTGTGGTATTGATAATTCTAAACAAGTGGACCAACTTATTCTAACAATCTTGGCCAAGCTAGGAGTAGAATATGTTGTCTATGTTTCCACTTTCCATTCAAGAAGGTATCTCATGGGAACAAATTGGAATATGCCTACCATGGATCAATTCATTGATTCTTTCACACATGAGCAAGAAAAACTCATTCAGATGGGCCTAATCAAGGATCCCAACGCACATGCACTCACCATGCATGATGGAAAAGGATCATCCAAACAGAATGGGAAGGAGAAACAAAACGAGAAGGAGGGATATTCCAAACCCTTTAACGTTTCTTCAGGTTTCAATGACTCTTCAGATTCCAAGAAGAGAAGAAGGGAAAGCAGTGCACTTACTCCAATAAACCAAATCATGAAGAACCAACATACATGAAGAACAAATCGATCTTATGGCACAGACAGTTCAACATAACAACCTTGGAAACTTCATTCCAGAGGAAGTCAAGAAGCAGAAGGAAGAAGATCCTTCTCCTAAGAAAGGTAATCATCATGCTCTTATTGCAATTAATTTCTCATCTGATTCATGGATTAAAGATTCTTGTGCATCCCATCATATGGAAACGAAAGAGGAAGTTTTCTCTTCTTTGAGTCCATGCTCAAGACCCCCAATTCTCATGGGGGATGATACTTGAGTAGTAGTAGCAGGAGAGGGGAGAGTGGAACTCCATAATGATAGTTTTGATAATGTTTTATATGTTACAAATCTTTCTATGAATATTCTCTCAGTTTATCAGATCACTCAGAAAGGTAAAAAGGTTGAATTTACATCAGATTCAGTTTTAGTAATTGACATGCATGAAAATTCCGTAATTGCAATTGGTGAGGTGGATCACAAGTCAAGGTTATATAAATTCACTAAGTTTCTTGATGATGACTCCTCTTTTCTACTTACACATAAGGAGAGTACTTTGCATGCACCTCCAGTGCAACATGCATATACTCTTGGGCTTCCATCAGTTTAAGACATCAGATATGATTCCATACACTCAGATTTTGTACATGGAAATAAGAAGGTAGTACAACTAGATAAGAAGCCAGCACTGAAGCTTTAGCGGATGCCCAAGAAGACATAGTTCACACTTCAGGCAGCAGGTGTCCTTGCAGGGAATCCATTGGATTCAAGGAGGGCTCGACCTCATCATGAGGAGCCTTCTCATGTACTTTCAACTTCATAACCTGTGATGCCCATGCATTGCTATATGGTTCAATCTATTGATCTGCAAACCTACAATAAGGTTATGGGAAATCCATTATGGCAAGCAACCATGCAGAAGGAGTATGACTCACTCCTAAAGAATCAGACTTGGAATCTGGTTCCACTTACACCAGAAAGGAATATTTCCAGGTGCAGATGGATCCTCCCTTGAGAATCCTCTTTTATCCTTGGAGAATTCTAGCAACATTCCAATAGGCCATTCCACTCACCTCTTGAGGGAATAGGGTAGATTTCTTCATCATTTTCTTTCTTTTTCTACCATTGTAAGAAGATCTCTCCATTAGGGAACTTAAGAGCCCTCCCAAGGAGGAAGAGGGGACTCATAAGTCCTCATTTCTCTACGTTGTTTTTCCAACTAATATAGTTATCCATTGGTGGC
>JASDQU010314512.1:0-13433 GCA_032191745.1 Picea mariana
AAAATGACGCTCCCAACGCTTCGCTTCCTAAAACTACTCCCTCTTCACTTCATGCTCTGGCAACATTGGAGAAGATAGAAAGTTTGGTAGTTGAAGAAAAGATAGGTATTTCATGTAATCCGGATAATCTATCATAGCACATGTTTTTTTTTTTTTAATATAAACACAATATATATATATATATACACACGCTTCTAGGATGCTTCGCTTCCGAGGATTTTTTGAAAATGATGCTCCCAACGCTTCGCTTCCTAAAACTACTCCCTCTTCACTTCGTGCTCTGGCAACATTGGAGAAGATAGAAAGTTTGGCAGTTGAAGAAAAGATAGGTATTTCATGTAATCCGGATAATCTATCATAGGACACCCTTTAGATAAGATGTGAAATACAATGCTTAATTGAATTGTCTTGGATAACAAATTTCTTTCCATTGTCTTTTCGAATAGAGATGTGATGCTTCTTCCACCTGCCTCGAGTTTTTCCTTATTAAATATTCATTATATTCATCAACATATTTGACATGTTGACATTCCTTGGAATATTTCCATCTGATAATATATTTCTCCTCACCATCTACAATTTTCGTTTCATACACCTTTCCTACATGATTCTCAATTGTATCTAACTTCATCTGAAATATCGTTGGCGTGCCAAGTTTCCAACTACATATATTGCATCTAATTTTTGGTTTATCTTTCTCATTTTTTGGAGGTAATGTCTCAATAAATGGAAATTTTGAGATCCAATCTGGTTGGAAGCCTCTCCCTATGTCCCATTGGCCCTTTTGTCTTTTTCGTGAATTGGTTGTGTTCTTTTCCAATGAAATATTTTTGACATTTGTACTTCCAATTTATGATGAAAATACATTTATCTCACTTTGATCACCAAAGGAACATATTTCCTTATTTCTTATTTAGATATTAGATGCATTCTCACAAGAGTTGACATCTCTTTCAGTGACAGGTTGCTCAAAAGAGCTCAAAGCATGAAGAGAATGTGGATCCTTGGATAGAGGTCTTTGAAAGTATGATGATAGATCATTTTGTATTGATATTTTCTTCCCACGATCGGTTTTTGAAATCTCAGTAAATATTCCACCATTGAAATTTCAAATTGATCTAGAAGCCAAAAGTGAAACCTGCAAGAGAAATAATATAAAATTAGTAAAATTCCTACCAAGTATAGAATATTCAATTTGAACGAAGCTACTCTAATACTTTCTCCCAAATTTCTCCTCACATTGTGATATGCTTCAAGACTTAGAAATACTGCAAAGTTTAATGGATATAATGAAAAGAGGTGCAAATCCATATATTAATATGCATGATGGTAGTAAGCTCTATAATCTAGATGGTATGTGGAAGCAGGAAATAAAATGTTACAAGTGTAATGAAAACAAGACTATGGGTCACAAAAACAAAACAAAATAATTATATCACTGTGAGATCAAGAATGGTGTAAAAACAGAGGTTCCCTTCAAATACTCGAACAATGACAATAAGAAAGAAGAGCACAACATTTCTTCAGGAAGATTGGTGAATATTTTTTTCTAAATTTAGTGTTTACCCAGTGAATGTTTGAGTGGATCTACAAGAAACAAGTTATCCAAAAGATAACCCTACCAATATTTAGGAACAATTTAACACTACAGAGAATCCATTTGTGTAGGGATAAGTGGAAAGACACAAAGAAGTTTTAGCTAATTTACAGAAAAAAAAAAAATTGGTGATGAAAAACATTCTATGCCAATTACACATGTAGAGCTAGTAGGTTCTTATAATTGCATGCCCATGGAGCATCAATTTTCTTTTGGGAATTTCATATGGGATAATGTAATGTAGCACCCATAGTTCCCTAGTTATCTTTGAGATCCTTCAATCACATCATAATTTGTGAAAATATGTTGTAATAAGGATCATATAGGTGGCCTATTTTGATGACTGAACATTTTCATGGTACAAGGAATGTAGTTTGAAGCCTTTCCAAAATAATTTTGATAGAGATGGAAAAGAAATAAACTTCCAAGCCTTTTCTTAATAATGTAGTGGATATGGTTGTAAATAAGCTAACAAAGCTAATAGAATTTGGTTTGAGTTTCTCTAGCCAATCTAAGTGAATTCACATGAAACTTGTATGTGAAACCTTTGTCAATGTTGGTGTATGGAAGGGGATAGTTTTGTCTCATCATAGAGATATTTATCTATTGGTCATAGTTTTATACTCATAAATTTCTCACTCATTTTAGAAAGTTGTTGAATATTCCCTTATGAATCCTTGGAAATCACTAGGACTCATGCTCAAATGTTTTCATCTATGCAATATATAGGAATCTAGTATATAGAGAGACATATTTTTATAATCCATGCAATGTTTTCACTGTGTAGGTCTTGTACAAGTTTGTTTTGGTTGAGAAACTAAGAGGAAGTAGAAATTATAGAAAAACTAGAGCCCTTACCTTTGACAGAGCTAGTGAAATTTTAGAAAAGAAAGAAGTAGTTGGGCAGGAGGGCCTTGATTTCACCTGTACAATCATGGTACTTGGGAACACCAGAGTTGGTAAGAGTGCAACCCTCAATCAAAATTTTGATGAGGTGAAGTCCCGAATAGATGTTTTCCAGGAAATAACAAAGAAGGTGTAAGAGATTGTTAGAACAATTGTAGGAGTTAAGAGTGTATAATAACCTTAATGAATGCAACTCTTGATGCTTACAGTCTTGACTAGAGGAAGGGAAAATTATATATATATTTTCAAACATGGAAAATGGGTATATGAAAGTAAGGATACTAGTAGGAAACATAGTAATCATGCTCATCTATGGGAATCCTTACCTATGACTGAGATGAATTCCTACCTTGCAGACACATCTAATCTATTACAAGTTACTAAAATTTATTGAAAACCTATTTGTTTTTCTATCTTATGCTAGGATAGGTGTTAAAGAATTCAAGAAGAATAAAATTAATGAATTTATTCAAAAGAATAAAATTTTCCTTATGACCTTAGTATTAATTTTTTTAATAATCTAGGTTAAGCATGTAGTTCATTTCAATTTCATCATGTCTTAACCATAACAAGACTGTTGCAGCAACCAACATCACAAGAAGAAACACCATGCACAAGAACACAAGAAGTATCCTGGGAAACCCTTATCAACAAGGGAAGAAAACCCAGCCAAATCCTTAGCTATATTCTTCAAGAGAAAGACCTTTCACCACCAAGAATGACTTAGCACACAAGAGGGTGCTTAAGCCCTAGAAGACGAGCGCCCAAGAGAGGTGTGCACCTTTTTCCCAAGTAGAAGTGTTTGCTGAAATTTCCAAACTCACAAGAAAGATATGATTCCACAATGGAGAATCACCCTTACTTATATTAGACTTGTCCAATCAACAAAGGCATCTATTGGGTCAACAGGGCTGACCTCTCTAAGTCATAATATAGTTTATTATTATTATTATTATAATTAATATTAATATTAATTATCGTTTACATTTATTATTAAACATATTAAGGTGGGGCCGACCTGTACCCTTTACATAACAATTAGGGTTACAAGTAGGTCTGACTCTTGAACAGTATATAGAAAAGGATCGGATACACCCACTAGTGCTCATCCACTAGGGGTACATCCATAGGGATGTCATAGCTTTGATTCACTGCATTACAAAGAAGAAATAGGTCTTCACACATTCACCTGTGCTCATCCACAAGCACGTCCACTCTACAGATCTGCTTTCCCACTGCCACCGACATGAGAATCATCTGGATTCTTCTCGTCAACTCTGTTTCTCAGAAGAGGCTATCACATCATATTCATTTATGTTCACATGATGATGTGCCCAACACTTTTGGGATTTCACATGTTCACCTTGTGCTCAGCCACAGGCACGTCCTAACTCAACAGATCGCTTTTCCACCAGATAATCATCTAGAGTTCTTCTCACTCTCTGAATGGAGGAGTTCATCTCTACGTTCCTAACTCTCTCTTAGGTAGGAACCATGTACCCTTCTTAGGGGATTTCTCTCAGGTTTGTAAGCCTAGAGAAAGACTTCACATAGCTGCAATGATCCACACCTCATAGGTTTGTAAGCTGGAGAATGTCTCACATAGATGCATTCATCAACACTCCCTCTCAGCTAGGGAGGAATTTTCCATCAGGCCAAGTTTCTCATGAAAATACTCGAACTTTGTCTTGGAAAGTGGTTTAGTGAAGATATATGCAATTTGTTCATGAGTAGAAAGTTATTGTACATGAATTGTCTTCCTCTGCACCATGTCTCTGATATAGTGATACGTGATTTCAATATGTTTTGATTTGTCATGAAATATTGGATTCTCAGATAGATTTACACAGCTCTGGTTGTCACAATGAATAGTTGTCAGATCCATCTCATGATCGAAAAATTCTATCAAAATTTTGCGAAGCCATACAACTTCACGAACTGCCACGCTCAGTGCAATGTATTCTTCCTTTGTTGTACTCAAAGCCACAGAGGTTTGCTTTTTGTTGCACCAGGAAACCATGGTTGATCATAGGGTGAAGCAACTACCCGAGGTGCTCTTTATGTCGACTGCAATTCCTGCCCAATCTGCATTGGCATATCCTTCCAGACTTAGGTCCACATTGGTTGCATATCTTAGGCCATAACCAATTGTGCCTTGTAAGTATCTCAATATGTGTTTTGCATCTATCCAATGTGTCTATTTTGGTTGGCTCATAAACTGGCTAAGCACATTTACTGCATAGAAAATGTCTGGTCTAGTGTTAACCAGATACATCAAAGATCCAACAAGTTGTTGATATAAATGTGGATCTATGTCTCCTGAATTAATGTCATTCATCTTCTTTAAGTCCATCACCATTGGAGTAGGCATGGATTTACAATCTGTCATTTTGAATCTTTTCAGTATCTCCAAAGTATATTTTCCTTGAATTAGGAAAATCTCATCTGATCTCTACCATACTTCGAGTCCCAAGAAATAATTCATTTATCCCAAATCCTTCATTTCAAATTTGGCAGTTAATGTCTACTTTCATTTAGCAATGAGACTCTCTAAACCGGTGATGAAAATATCATTCACATATAGAACTAGAACCAAACACTCATTTCCATCAATGTGATAATATAGGTTTGGGTCGGTTGTGCTTTTTTTTAAATCCATACTCATCAGGAAACCATCCATTTTCTTGTACCAAACACATGGTGCTTGTTTTAGACTGCATAGGGATTTCTTCAATATGGATACATGAGATTTTTTGTTGTGTATAACGAAACCTTCTGGCTATTCAATATAGACTTCTTCCTCAATTTCACCATTGAGAAAAGCAGTCTTTACATCCATCTGATGTAACTTCCAACCCATGCAAGAAGTTAGTGCAATGATAGATCGAATGGAGGTATATCTGGATACTGGTGAAAATGTCTCATCATAGTCGACTCCCTCTATTTGTGAGAACCCTCTGGCCACAAATCTTGCTTTATATTTTTCAATGCTTTCATCAACAACATGTTTAATTTTGTAAATCCATTTGGAAGTCACTACAGACTTTCCCTCTGGTCTTGGGACAACATCCCATACATCATTATTTAGTATGGATTGGTATTCTTTAGTCATGGAATCTTGCCATAATTTCTCACCTGAGGCTTCTCCATGACAAGTTGGATCTGAATCAATAATGTGAGTCAAGGCTGAAAGGTTGCTTGAGAATCTCTTAGGTCTCTTTCTTTCTCTGGTTGCTCCTTGTGGGGCTTTATGCCCTCCTGCTTATTATAAAGTTTTTCGAGCCCAAGAAGGTATTTTATGTCCAACTGTGACGTCTCTAGGTATATTACTTGGGGCAACTGAATCTGTTGGAGCAACTGGGTCAAATGGAATTGTTGTCTCATCTGGAACAATATTTATCTCCCTTTGAACTCCTGAATGAGGAGGAGGTATTGTTTCATCATTTATTTCCATGTGAGCTTCTCTGGATTTCTGGAAGGATACTTCTTATTCAAAAGTAACATCTTTTCTTACTTCAATTTGCCTCTGACCTGGGATGTATATTTGATATGCTTTTGAGGATTCACTGTATCCTACAAATGTACCCTTTCTTTCTAAAGGTTCTTGTTTGGATCTCTTTTATTTGGGTACATGAAGGTACATTGGACATCCAAATATTATGAAGTGTCCAGTCTCAGGATTCACTTTGGTGAATGCTTATTCTAGAGTAACGTTATTCATGATCTAATGAGGACTACATTTTTGAACATATACTGTTGTCATACATGCTTCTACCCATAGAGTCATGGGTAGAATATGATCATGTATCATTACCTTAGTTGCCTCAATGATAGTTCTGTTCTTCCTTTCAACAACCCCATTTTGTTTAGGATTGTATGGAACTGTGAGCTCTCCCTTGATCCCTTCTTCAATACAAAAATTGATGAATTATTTTGATGTGTATTCTCCTCCATTGTTTGATCTCAATACTTTGACTTTTCTTTCGGTCAAGTTTTCAAGCTGAGCTTTGAATTCTTGGAACTTGGAAAGGACTCCATCCTTGTTCTTCAGGAAGTAAATCCAAGTTTTCTTGGAGTGATTATCTATGAAGAGTACATAGTACAAGTACCCATTTAAGGATGCAACAGTCATCGCCCCACATACATTTGAATGTATCAAGTCCAAGATTTCCTTGGATTTGTTGTCACTACTAGAAAAGGATCCTTTAACATTTTTTCCAAGGGAACAACCTTTGCAAACACCTTCATGTTGGATCTGGATCTCTGGTAGACCTGTTACCATTTTCCTTAGAGCTGGAAGAGCTCTATAATGAATGTGAGCAATTCTTGTATGCCATAACTCACTCAAGCTGATAGTGTCATGTGATAAGGCTTGAACTGGTTTGGTGTTAAATTTGTACAAGATTTTTTCTCTGACACCAATTAATTTGGAAGAGATGATATGAGAGTCTTTGTGCCATGCAAGAACTCTTCCTTCTGAGAAGGTAATTTTGTAACCTTTGTCTTCAAGGGCCGAAATAGAGACAAGATTTATCTTCATTTCGGGTACATATATAATTTCTTCTAGTTTAATTTGCATTTCTGAATCTAGTTGGAAGGTAGAAGTTCCAACCTCTCTCACATTATATCTGGCATAATCTCCAAGGACAACATGTAAATGTGTCTCTTTCTCAACGAAGTGTGATAGATGATTTCTAATACCGTTCATGTGCCTGGAGGCACCACTGTCAATTATCCAAGTATTGTCATTGATAGGAACCATACCTGAGAGTGATTATATGTTGATGTCTTCATTTATTTGGAGTTTTGTATTGAGCTTGCTTCCCATCATGAATTTTCTCATCTTCACAAACCCTTGTCCACTAGGCTAGAAAACCTAACGGTTAGGCTAGGCAAGAACTTTTAGGTTTTGTTGGGCTTATGACTGCCAAAAATAAGCCTTTAAATAAATATTATAGTCTTGGTAAGTTGAGGATCTTCTTCAAGAAATTCTCAAAAATACAATTCAGAATTTTCTGCAGAAATTTGACGAAACCCTAGAAACCCTTAGGGTCAAATTTTGAAAATGCCCAGAATTTAAATCTGATACTTGATGGAGGTACGTTGAAGGAGGCCATACCCTTCCATGTATTTTTTATCCCAAGCGTCCAAGTTTTGAGTGGTGAAATATCTCAGAAAAGGAGGTCGTACAGATTTTCTGGAAACCCTAGGAGGGTCATACAATTTCTACAAATGAGAGAGAGAAGCAGCTGGAAAATTCTTATAGAATGGGATCTTCGAGACCTATGCTCTGATACCATGTTGATTTTTTTAATAAGATAGTTTAAGCATGTATTTCATTTAAATTTCATCATGTCTTAACCATAAACAAGAACGTTGAAACAACCAATATCACAAGAAGAAACACCATGCACAAGAACATAAGAAGCATCTGGGAAACCCTTCTCAACAAGGGAAGAAAACCCAGCCAAATCCTTCGCTATATTTTTCAAGAGAAAGACCTTTCACCACCAAGAATGAATTATCACACCAGAGGTTTCTTAAGCCCTAGAAGACTAGTGCCCAAGAGAGGTGCACACCTTTTTCCCAAGTAGAAGTGTTCGCTGAAATTTCCAAACTCGCAAGAAAGATATGATTCCACAATGGAGAATCATCCCTTACTTATATTAGACTTGTCCAATCAACAAAGGCATCTATTGGCCCAACAGGGCCGACCTATCTAAGTCACAATATAATTTATTATTATTATTATTATAATTAATATTAATATTAATATTAATTATCTTTTACAATTATTATTAAACATATTAAGGTGGGGATGACCTGTACCCTTTACATAAAAATTAGGGTTACATGTAGGTCTGATTCTTGAACAATATATAGAAAAGGATCTAATACACCCACTAGTGCTCATCCACTAGGGGCACATCCATAGGGATGTCATAGCTCTGATTCACTGCATTACACAGAAGAACCAGGTCTTCAAATGTTCACTTGTTATCGTCCACTCTACAGATTTCTTTTGCACTGCCACCGACAGGAGAATCATCTAGATTCTTCTCTTAAAATTTGTTGCTCAGAGGAGGCTATCACATCATCTTCATTTCTATTCACATGATGATGTCCCCAACGCTTTTTGGATTTCACATGTTCACCTTGTGCTCAACCACAGGAACGTCCTAACTCAACAAATTGCTTTTCCACTGGATAATCATCTAGAATTCTTCTCACTCTTTGAATGGAGGAGGTCATCTCTAAGTTCCTAACTTTGTCTCAGGCAGGAACCATGTAACCTTCTTAGGGGATTTCTCTTAGGTTTGTAAGCTGAGAGAAAGACTTCAAATAGCTGCAATGATCCACACCTCACAAGTTTGTAAGATGGACAATGTCTCACATAGTTGCATTCATCAACACTTAGTTCTGAGGTTTAACCTTTTGGTTATGAGCAATTAAGTGAACCTATACATAGACTGATATGGATTATAAAATTGAAATTTCAAAGTAATAAATCATGTATTTTCTTTTTCCATTAGTCCACATTATACTTCTCCCAAACTAACTTTATCCCTGATAGGTTAGACATGCATAATGAATGTTTCTTCTATAGACTTAGGTAAGAGAAACATACAAAAAATTCATGTCACTCCCATAATAATCACTATATTCTTGAGAATAAGAAGGAATATTTAATATATATAGCATGTGGAATGGTTCTTGTGGACATACTTGAGGACTCCATTGTATAAAACACCTCATAATGGAATTGTTTACTGCATCCTAAATGTATTAAATAATTTAATATTGCAAGTCCTATTGTCTAAAAAAAGAGTAGTAGTGGGCAAATTAGGACATATACTGGACATTTCAGAAACCACTATAGGAGTACTCTATGTTATCAATGAAAACCCTTGTTATATATGCAAGGCCTCTTTTCAAGATTGCAATGTTTTTGTTTAGGTTGCCTAAGGCAGAGAAAGCTTCTACAAGAAATTTTATGGTAGAACTACCACCATATATTTGCAAGGTTACCTATTATGTATATCTCTAAGTTTTAAAACTAGTTACAAATATAGAGAGAGATTAATACTTTCTCCCAATTTTATCCTCACATTGTGATATGCTTCAAGACCTATAAATACTGCAAATATTAATGGATATAATGAAAAGAGGTGCAAATCCATAGATTAATATGTGTGATGTTAGTAAGCTCTATAATCCAGATGGTATGTGGAAGTAGGAAACAAAATGTTACAAGTGTAATGAAAACAAGATTGTGGGTCACAAAAATAAAACAAAAGAATTATATCACTGTGAGATCAAGAATGGTGGAAAACTAAAGGTTCCCTTCACAGACTCAAACAATGACAATAAGAAACAAGAGCACAAAATTTCTTCCGGAAGATTGGTGAATATTTGTTTCTAAATTTAGTGTTTACCCAATGAATGTTCAAGTGGATCTACAAGAAACAAGTTATCCAAAACATAACCCTACCAATATTTAGGAAGAAGTTAACACTATAGAGAATCCATCTGTGTAGGTATAAGTGGAAAGACACAAAGAAGTTTTAGCCAATTTACAGAAAACAACATTTTTGGTGATGAAAAACATTCTATGCCAATTACACATGTAGAGCTAGTAGGTTCTTATAATTGCATCCCCATAGAGCATCAATTTTATTTTGGGAATTTAATATGGGGTAATGTAATGTAGCTCCCATGGTTCCCTAATTATCTTTTAGATGCTTTAATCACATCATAATTTGTGAAAATATGTTGTAATAAGGATCATATAGGTGGCCTATTTTGATGACCGCACATTTTCATGGTACAAGGAATGTAGTTTGAAACCTTTCCAATATACTTTCATAGACATGGAAAAGAAATCAACTTCCTAGCCTTTTCTTAATAATGTAGTGGATATGGTTGTAAACAAGCTAACAAAGATATTAGAATTTGGTTTGAGTTTCTCTAGCCTGTAACACCCCAAGGCCGAGCCCCTGCTGAATTGTAATTATGCTTATAGGATAGTGAGCCAAGTGTGTATAAGTTGAATAATTATATGTTTATTAGGTCAGAGATCCTAGATGCTTAAGGCCATGAGCTTGATATTTGTATATGTAAATGCACATATCATTAATAAAATTACATCGCTGCGTGTAGACTGACCACAGAGAAAGAGAATGGGGGACTAAGCTCCACTAGGTAGGGTAAGGGAGGGGGCTAAGTGTCTAGGCCTAGGGGATAAGCTAGAGGGATTACCCCTAAGGGAATAATATTTTATTATTATTTCCTAAAGGCTAAGGTGGACATGATCAGTGTTGTCCTAAGTTCCTAGGAAAGGGAATGAGTGCTAAGTGGAACTCATGCAGCCGCAGGAAGACATGTTTCGACCTAGGCGCATGCAGTTATAGCTGGGAAAGCCATCTCATTGGGGGTTTGTTTCCCATTTTGGTGCTCCTTTTCCATCCTCGCGTCCTGACCAGTCTAGCGTTTTTTTCTCACGACCCTCATGAATCTGCAAGCTAAAGATCCTTCCCGTTTCACCCACTGATTCACGCATTGAAACATTGCTTCCATCATTACCTATACATCTAGCATGCACCTTTGGAACCTGCAGTCATACTTGAGTTATCCCATGTGTCTCCTATGAATCCTAATGCACCCTATAACTACCTGAGTCGTGTTGTGTCTTAACGATTTTTTGTTTCTGCCATCATCTATTCTATACTAAGCTTTGTTGTTGTCATCACCTTCTATGGAATTGGCTTAGGAGATGGATTGAATAAGTAGGTTTTCATGCCTCTGGTTTGAAGAGGCGGGTTGTCAGGCCCATGGGCTTAAGAAGCATGTTGTCAGGCCTGCAAGCAACTCTCTTCAGGTGAGAGAGGTTTTTGGGGAAGTGATTTCTTAGAGGGATCCAAACTACAACTACAGTGCTCGGAGGATTCATGTCTGGTCTATTATTGAAGCCTTGGAAGGGAGGTGGGGCAACCAAAGGACTATTGAGAAGATAAGGGGCACACTTCCCGGGGTGGGACAGACATGTGGGGAATGAGAGGTTGTAGGCTGTTAGTGTGAGATAGCTCTTGGGAGATAATCCTTCCTGTTGATCTGTGCGACCTTCCTGTTGTCCTTGCCTAGCCTAGGAATCCCTTGCCTAGTGGAGTTTAGTCCCAGCTTGGGGGTGACCCACTGTTGAGCATGATGAGCGGTGTGGTCTAAGGCTGAGAGGTTCGTGGGAGGTCTATACACAATTGGTGGTCATCTATTAAAAGATAAGTACCAAATATCTGTTGATTTCAGGTTGGATAATTGTACATGTGTAATAATTGATGAGTAATGCCTGGATATTTCATATATGTTGTATGTGTAGGCTTACTGTTATTTTCGCATTAATATGTGTATATTAGAATATGTTGTCTATATGTTTTAATGTTATTTCCGCATGAATAATGATATGAACATAATTCTATAGTTGTTTAATGTGTACTTAGATAGTTATGTATCTAAATATAAATGGTATCATAGCATAAAGGTTATTTCGTGGCATGGACTGACATGTTGGGTTAGGGCTGTTAAGGTTTAAGCTATTATTAGAGTTATTTGTATTTCACTAGATAACAATAGCATATGATAGGATCACTGAGAAATAAAAAATCACAAGAGACACATAATTTATCCTTGGAAACCCTCATGGGGGAGAACACCCAAAAAAACTTCCTTATTATAGATAGCCAATACAATGCCAAGAGATAACTCAAACAAATACAGAAATTCCTCTCCCAAGAATGCACCTATCTCTCTCTCTCTCTCTCTCTCTCTCTCTCTCTCTCTTCTCCAATTGCAACTCTGAAACTTGCTTCTAAATGAACAAGTGAGTGTGTGTCTAAGTGAGGCTCCAACCTCCTTATTTATACAACTCTGGCATGTGTGGACGGAGGTGTCTCTTCACTAGCAGGGCCGACTTCTTCTTCTGGGTGGTTATAACCACCTTTAATATATTATGGGGATGACTTCTTATTCTGCCTATTACAATTATATTTTGACCAATCTGCAAAAGGGGATTTGGTATTTTACAATAGTCGACATGATCAATCTGCAATAGGGGATTGATCTAATGAATAATATGACAATAATAATTAGAATACACTTTGTAGTTACATTATTTCAACACTCCCCCTTAACAAGAAGGGTATTCTACAACAACATCAAGTGAGAGAGAGGACAACATAAAGTGGGTGAGAGGACAACATCATCAATATCATCTTGGAAAACTAACTGGCATATCTATAAATCATCAGAATTTTTTCTTATCGGCAACATCGTCATTCTCAATGGAATGAAATCATCATCTGCATCAATATGGATTAGTATAAAACTAATACATCATCATCACAACATGAGGCTGGTCACATCATCACAGCACTAGGCTGGCTCATCATCACAACATGAGGCAGGCACACTACACAACAATTAAGATGGAAATAGAATAATAAACTGGCTTTGCGTCACAACAATTAAGATGGAAGCACAATACTAGGCTGGCATATCTCAACACAACAATTAAGATGGAAACACAGTACTAGACTAGCTTTATGTCACAACAATTAAGCTGGAAGAACAATACTAGGATGGCATATCTCAACACAACAATTAAGCTGGAAACACAATACTAGAATGGCTTTACGTCACAACAATTAAGCTGGAAGCACAGTACTAGGCTGGCATATCTCAACACAACAATTAAGTTGGAGACATAGTACTAGACTGGCTTTACATCACAACAATTAAGTTGGAAGAACAGTACTAGGCTGGCATATCTCAACATAACACTACTCCCCCTTTCGAGGGAGGTCCTTTCGGACTATACCAAGATTATCTCGAAAGTGCTCAAACTTCACATGAGATAGAGGCTTGGTCAACACATCAG
>JASDQU010314513.1:2965-13310 GCA_032191745.1 Picea mariana
CTCGTAGCCATGCTCTCAATGCTCCTACATTAGTGTGTCTACATGTTATCACCGCATTTAGGAAGATATATAGGTCCAAATTCTCATCTAAATTTAATTAACTTGATAAGATCCTATTACTGATCTCAATAATCATTAAATAGAAAGTAAACTTGACATGAACAAGTCATAGACAAATAAATCGCACTCAAATAATATAAAAACCTTTTAATAAATTTGATAAAATTACACGGCCTCTTAGCTAGATGTGACTTGGTTTCAACCACAAATTTAAGGAAAATATTACAATTGTTCTTTTTATAGCATTGAAATCGAGACTTGATTCCCTTTTACAAATGTTGAATATAAGGAAGTGATTGAGTCCATTGATTTTATCTATTATCAAAATTTGGATTTTTTGAAGACAAGTATGGACTATGCATGCTCACGGGGGCTTCACCTTGTTGACCAACATCTTCTCGTGTTTATTCATAAAGAGGGTTTTTAAATTGTGAAAAACAAATTCAATATATTGTAGGTATTGAGGGGGGATCTGGGGTCTTAGAGGGTTTATAGGTATTGGGCGGTATAAAAAGGGGTGTCTAGTAAAAATAGGGGTTTCTTTTATTGGAAAGATGAATTGGGAGGGGGGTTCAACAAAAAAAATTTGGTAGGTACTTTATCAATATCTATTAAAATTAGGGGTATTCTTTAATATCCCGCGAATGAAGGCTTTATATCACAGGTTCACCGAGTGAAGACCCTGTGTGCATGCTTGACCAATCGAGGCAATCATCTAGTCTTGTCCATGCTTTTCCCACTTATTGAACCCTGAAAGTGAAATGGTATCTCATCGAGTTTAGAGCTGGAAATAATTGAAAGAGCTTTTAGACTGCATTAAACTTAAAATGGCTAGTTTATTGTAAAACTATCTTAATGCTAATATTCATAATTTACAAATGAACTACAACATCATAAATATTTTATCCACAAATTTTGATTTTTGAAGCTAGTCAAAAGGGATTCCTTCTAAACAATGACAACCTCCAAGGGTTTTAATGTTGAAACGTGTTCATTGTGTTTCTAATATTTTTATGCTTCCCATTGTTGTAAGGTTGAATTTAGAACATAAGGTTGAATTTGCATGAAAAACTTAAGATACTTGTATGAATGGAAGCAAACCAAATGAAAGAGCAGCTAATCTATATGCAGTAAAGAACTTAGTCTAATTGCATGAAAGGAAACACACTGAGCGGTAAGAAGAAATCAAATTGATTGTAAAGAAGAGAAACTAATTATGTTGCATGCATGGAAGAATATGAGCTATTGCATGGAATAAATGAGTCTAATTACACCTAACCCTTGAGCCAATATCAAGTCGTGTTATTAAATTATTAACTAATGCTAACTTCATTGAAAAGATAAGTAAGAAATTCAAGAAACTTTGGCTAAAATTGTCCTATAGGGAGTTTCTACAGGAACTATAACAGTCCTACACGATGATGAAAAGAGTCCTAAAGAGCTTGTAAAAACTTTCCAAAGCATAGACAAAGCTATAGTACAATGCAATGAGATGTAAGTAAGGTTCTTGGCCTTGGAAAGATGCCCTTTATCATCCATGTTAACATATTTAGACACTTAGGAGTTAGTTAGGATCAACTTGGTCTAATGTGTCGTTGGGTAAAAGTGTGTTTCTTAGTATGTTTCTTTAGTATGCATTTGTAGTTAGGTAATCTGACAGTCACAATATGTTCCCAACATAGAGTGATCTAACAATTCATATTCTCCTTGATCTTAACGACTACATTGATTTGTGGCTTAACTCTCAATTGGTCCATAATCTCTATTTAAAGAGCATGGAGGATCATTTGTTGATGATCAATTGTGAGAAAATATCTTGTAAATCTCTTTGTAATATTTTTCTTTTGCATTAATAAATTGCTCCAAGTGGCCATGTTGGCAGGGGTCGTGGATGTTTCCCCGTAGGGGTTTTACCACGTGAAAACATTGATGTGTTGATCTTTGATTTGGTTGTGTGAGTTTTTATTGAAGGTGTTTTTCCTCTATTGGAATATCTGTGTTGTCAAACATGGTATCAGAGCGCATTTGAAGACTCGCTCCCATTGTAGATCGAGATCGTGAAGCTGTGTTTCCTTATCTCTGGTTTCTTCCATTTCTATACATTTATGGGCTGAGAGGATTATTTCATTGCATATGGAGCGCTCATTTCAATCAGGAACGCTTTTCGTTTCACTCGAAAAGTTTTTTGTTTTCCCAAGATCAACCATTTCAGTAAGATCTGGAGGTATAAAGCCTGAATATGCCCTTATAAAAATTTTGTAGAGTTAATACTTCAGTTTTATTTTGGTTTTATGTTTTTTTTATTTTTGGGTTGCTACTCTTTTCGATCTGCATATGCTCTTTTCCCCATGCCTTATGCCATCTCGGCAAATCAGAAACAAATCAAAAACTATTTTCTTGTCTATGTATTTTCTTTGACATGCACTCTATGCAATCTCAGTAAATCAAAAATAGAGGGAAAACTTGCATTTTCTGGGTAAGCTAACCAAGATCCAACCCTTGTTGTCATCAATAAGTGAAATTTTTTTATTGTGTGAAAAGATTTTTTGATGAGCATGCTCTCCAAGGTCGTCATCAACAACAAGAACAACCTCATTCCTCCTTCTAAATAATATAATATGTTTGACACTAGCTCACTTGCTTAAAAGTTAATTTACTTAGTAAGAGGTCTTAAGTTCAAGTCTCTCTTTTGGTACTTTTTTTTGAAAAAGTTCATGCATTCATTATAAAGTCCATTTCACTTAAGTTATAAAAGTGAATCACTATTAAATAACTTTAATATTTTATTTAAAGTTACTTTGCATGGAACTTTCATTTACAAAGTAACTTCATTGTAAAAGTGATTCGTGCTTATTCTATAAAAGTGGGTCACTTCATAAGTAACTTCTTTAAAAGTGAGCTTATAGGCATAGTTAGGAGGAACATCACCATGTGGACCAACTTCTACTTGCCACATGACTCTTTGGTTATCATTTATGCCTATTTTCAAAAGGGCATAACTTTCACATTTGAAGTCCATTTTCAGTGCCATTTTTTTTTAAATAACCTATTTTTTTAGACCTTTCCATCCAGACCATCGATTTCATCTTTTTCTGCATATTTTAATATGGAATCTCCCAATGATATTTTTCTTACCAATACCAACTACTTCTCATGGAAATCCCATATGGAGGATGTATTAAGAAGTAAAGGATTGTACTTTATCACCATGGGAAAAGAACTAGAACCCAATGATGATGAAAAGAAAGTAAAATGGGCCAATTAGAATGACAAATCATGTGGACTGATCGGAATGTCCATCTCTCATGATTTAATGTTTCACCTTCAAGGAATTAATGATCCTGATGATGCTTGGACAAAGCTCGAAAATGTGTTTGGTAAACACAATATTATTCGAGCCCACTAGTTGGAGAATCAATTATTGACCTTAATCCCAAATGATTTTCCTTGCATTGAAGATTACTTATCTAAGTTCAAAAAACTTACACTTTTATGTATAGACTGCAAAATAGATCCACCTGAAGATTGATGCATACATGTCATTCTTGCTAAGCTTGTTAGTGCATATTATGTTTTTGTATCTATCTTTTATGCCATTACAGGATATCTAGGGACTTCTTATAAAAGAACCCTCTCTTGAGTCCTTTTGTGATGCTATGATTCGAAAGAAAGATAAGCTTATACAAATTGGATTGATTAGCACTGTCAGTACCTCCAAAAAAGCCTTAGTATTCCAATAGAAAGATAAATCCAAGAATCCCAAGAAGCAACATCCTCACCACAACAAAAAGAAAAAAAAGGGTCCCAAACCCTCTCAACCGGCTTCTGCTCCTAATGGTGACAAAGGAGAAAAATCTAAAAGTAAGAAGACTGACATACATTGCAACTTTTGTGGGAAAGATGCTCATGATGAGTTCAAATGTTCTAAGAAGATGGCAACTTTAGAAGCAACGATGAAGAAGCACAACATCGGTATTGATTCCTCTTCTTCTTCTTCTTCTCATGGACATGCACTTTCTGCTTCTGGTTTCTCCTTCAATGCAACTTCTACTTCTTCTTCTGATGAGTGGCTTATTGATTCTAGGGCATATTATCATATGGATAAGGGTAAAACCATATTTTTTTCTCTAAATGAATGTAACACCAAGAAAACATTTGTTGGTGATGATATATCTCTTAGTGTTGTAGGGTCTGGAACAATTCAGGGAGATAATGGTCATTTCAATTATGTATTATGTGTTCCAAGTCTTTCGTGCAACCTTCTATCAGTATATAAAATCACTCATTCGAGTGAAGGTAAAACCGTAAAGTTTTCACCTCACCAAGTTGTAATCAAGGATCTAAAACATCCTCAACATGTTCTTGCAACTATAATTGCTGATGATATTACTGGATTGTACAAGTTTGATAACTTTAGGTCATCATCTTTTCCATTAGTTTTTGTTGCTCATAGAAATGACTTGAGAAAACTTTAACATGAACGGTTTGGTCATCTAAACTATCTATCATTGCAACAACTATGTAATCAACAAATGGTGATTGGTCTCCCTCTTGTTTCTTAAATAGATGGTGTTTTTGTCAATTGCGTTCTAGGAAAACATCATTGGGACAACTTTGACAAACATGCCTCTTGGCATGCCTCAACCCCTTTGCAGCTTGTTCACAGTGACTTGTGTGGTCCACTTTCTTCCCCTTCTTTTTCTGGGTGCAAGTATTTCTTAACTTTCATTGATGACTTTTCCATATGCACTTGGTTTTACTTCTTAAAACTTAAAAGTGAAGTTTTTGAAAACTTCTTGGCCTACAAGGCCCTTGTAGAAAAGCAATTTGGACATCAACTTCAAAGGTTAACAAAAAATAATGGAGGCAAATATGTGCACAATCAATTTACAATTTATTGCACTACACAGGGCATCCAAATGCAACACATTATTCCATATACACCACAACAAAATGGTGTTGTTAAGAGAAATAGCTGCACATTAAAAGAAATGGTTAATTGTATGATCCAATCTAAGGGATTAAGTGTAAAGTAATGGGAAAAAGCCATTTACTGTGCTAATTACATAGTAAATCGCACTCCCACAAAGGATCTTAAAAATATAACACTAAAATAAGCATGGAATAAAATTAAGTAAAATGTAAGTCACTTCCGTGTATTTGGTAGTGTAGCATGGGCTCAATTCCTGATGAGAAAAGGAAAGCATTGTAGCCTAAAAGTGAGAAGTGTACATTTGTTGTTTATTTTGAAGATGTCAAAGGTTACACACTTCTTCAACCACACTGTAATGAAATTATTATTAGAAGAGATGTTAAATTTGATGAAAATCCCTTGGCCTGCGAGCCTAATTCGATGGTTGTGCCTTCTTCAACCTACAATCTATCTTCGATGTTTGTGCCTTATTATATTCCTATTATGGTTTTTTCTTCTTTAAATGATGATAGTGAGGATGAAAATCCACCTCCGCCTACTCACCTTCCTCCAAATGAGTCCATTGAACATGAACCTGCACCAACACCACCACTTCCTAGATGTGTCTATTCAACACAAGAAGTAGTTGGTGATCTTATCAGTGATCCTTCTTATCAACATCAGACACGTTCACAGTTCCAACGAGCCTCTTCTATTTTGACTCAAGTTTCATATATTCATAATCCAAAGACATTTGCAGAAGCTTCAGGTCATCCATATTGGGATACAACAACGGATGAAGAGTATCGTTCTAGCAAACGATACTTGGGATCTTGTACCTCTTTCGAAAGGAAGAAAACTAATACAATATCCATATTTTATGCTCTTCCTCCCCTTACTCTCTACACTAGAGGCCTATTTATACAATTTGGAACTCAACCTCTATCCTCGGATCAAGGAGGAAGCGTGGGGAAAATGCATCCTTCCTCAATATCTTTTGATTAACGATCTTTGGTCTATAAGGAGTGGTCATTAATATACTAGTGGTGCTCTTGGAGGTAGGTGGGGGACAAGGCCCCTTGATTCTTGGGACCCTCATTTTGTCAATGGGAGTTCGACCTGCTTGATTAGTGCTACACACATACTTTACCATGAATATTAGATAAAAAGGGTATCATTACTCATAAAATTCCATCTCAAAAACCATTCATTTAATAAACATCCAAAAATACCCATAACTACTATTAAACATGATCAATTTAAAGCAATTATTAGGCATATCATGGTCAAAATGTGTCTATGATGGTCCTTCTAGATAGGTAATGTTGAGGCCCATCATTACCCCTAATTGAAATCTTGCACATCCTTGTGCAACAAATTTTTGTCTTTTTGCTCACATCGTTGTTGTTGTTGTCCACTAACTTTATGTCCATTGTTAGACTATTTCTCAATGACATGTTGTTGCTCAACATCATGTTGTTGCCTATTGTCATGTTTCTCACTATGCTCCTGCATGATATCATATTCCATGTACCTGGTGGTGGACTATTGTTCATGGTATCCTTTGGCCTTTACTATCTTTTCCTATTTTTCCTCTTCCTTTTCCTTATTGATGTCATCCATTGGTGTAACAAGAAGGAGGAGAGGGGTGTTCATTCTTAGCCCAATCCATTTTGTCTTGAGCTTCCTCATTTCATCCTTGTGTTAGAAAAGGAGGATTGCATAGTAATTAAATAAAACAGATGCAGAAATAAAACAGAGAAGATACACAATACAATAGAGACACATATATACGTGGTTCACCCAATCTGGGCTACGTCCACCAGAGAAATTGCTAGTCCTTCCTGTTAGCACTGAGAATCACCCTCAGACTGCAAGAGGATAATCCCAATACCCATCAAAATGTAAAATGTTTTAAAAAGGTTTGAGTAGGTGGATCAACAAGACTTTAAAGAAAGGAAAATACAACAGATATCACTGCAGATCAGTGATGGACCATTGGGCTATGGAGTCATAAACAGTTTACTCAATGAAGGCATTTAAGCTCCCTATCAGACAAAAGACTTGTATAATGATGAAGAGAAGAATAAGAGAATAACATAAAGTCGAATATTCCCTAAGCAAAGATCCTCTATGAAAAGAGAACTTAGATGTGTCTAAACAATAAACAACGATGTATAGGCAAGCTTACAACAGATCCTCTACCGCATCAGGAATCTATCAATTAAAGGCATATTTTAATCCTTAAAATCAGAAATACATTCAAACAAGATGAAGAACAACACTTAGATGTGTCTGAATAGTAAACAATGAAAGATAGGCAAGCTTACAGTAGATCCTCTACCGCATTAGGAAACTACCAATCAAAGGTAGATTTTAATCCTTAAAATCATCAATTACATTCAAATAAGACGAAGAATAGAACATAGAACATAGAACATAAAAGACAAATCTGATGAAACAACTCATATGAGTCTTCAATAACAATAGAATTTATAGCTACATGCCCCTCCAGCTTACAAATTGAAATATAAAGTCATAAAAATTTATCAAAACTTCCTTCGGTCTTGGGCCTAAAACCCCCCTCCTCCTTTGCATATCATTCATATGATGTATTTATAATCAAAACAATCCACATGTCTTGCTACTTGGGCACCTCTTTTCTAGTGTCGTGTGTCTTCTCTTGTATGTCATGTTCCTTCTGTCAGAAGGAAACTATGGTCAGTATGGGCATGCAGGAGAAAATTCCCTCTGTGGCACTTCAGGCTCATAGTTTTCTGTCTCCTCGGCCAGACCCTCCATGCTTCCAATTAAGGGGGTAGTCGATTGTTCAACCACCAGTCCTTCTTTCATTTACTGATTTCTCCTTGGGATCGGGATGGGGCTTAACGCCTAGTTTGTTTCCATGCGTTGCTCTCGGATTGGGCCCTATATAAGCACATGATTGCGGAAGTTGCTAAGGGTGGTTTGGATTCACACCGCTTCGACCCCCGCAATCCACCACCAACTGTCGTGTACCTCTTTTGTTATACCATGGTTTTGATTGTGGGACCGCTCTAATATTTTATTGCTCGAGTAATTTTCGTCCTCGCAATGAAGTGTGGTCATCGATCTGTGTTGTCACATCTACTGATGGATGAGCACCATGTGTCTTTGACACTTCGACACTTCCATCTTTGGGAGTTCTGGATAGTGAAGCATGAAAAACTCCCTGAGTGGTACGGGCTAGGAGTGATGTGGCAAACTGAAATGAATGCTATGCAGCCTCAGAGGATAAGTTCCATGTGTTGAATTGAAAAACACTCGTGGAGTGGTAGGTCCTAAAGCGATGTGTCAGCCTGACGTCACTTCGGGACTTCGGCTCTTTGGGACTTCGGGATGCTTGGATATAAATCTCCCGAAGTCACTTTATCTCAGTTTACGTGGAGGCCTTTCATTAACTTTGGGAATTCGAGCCTTCTGATGATACTACTATAAAGATCAATGGTTCTTGTTGATTTGAGATCAACGGTCCATAATTACTTCAGGAGTTCGGGCTTCGGGCCTTTTCAATGCATAGCTCTTACAATCATACGGAGTGTCGTATCTCTGAAGTGAGAAATCTACCTCTACCCATCCTCTTGTTTTGGACGACCAAGATTCACTTCGGGAGTTTAGGCTTCGGGAGCTTTCTTCTGCTTGTTTGTGCAATCCTCCGAAGTGGGAGATTTGCCTCCATGCATCCTCCTTTTTTGTAAGGTCGAGATTCACTTCGGGAGTTCAGGCTTCGGGAGTTTTCTTCTGCTTTCTTGTGCAATCCTTTGAAGTGTCGTATTTCCGAAGTGTTGGATATGTCTGCACGTGGCCTCTTGTTTTGGACAGCCGAGATTCACTTCGGGAGTTCAGGCTATTCTTGCTCTAGTATTTCACTCTGCAAACCTTCTAGAGTGCCAAGTCTCTGAAGTGAGAGATATGGTGTCGCATGTTCTCGTTGATAGATGGTCCAGATGAACTACGGGCTTTCGTCCTTCAGGAGTCCTTTACTCACTCAACTTCTGCTTGCTTCCTCCCAAAGCATGAGATTTCCTGCCACGTGTCCCTTGCTTGAAGATCAATGACCACGAGTGATTGTGGGCTCACCACTTACACAAATTTTAATTTTCTCCTTGCTCCCCGCAATGCGAAGATGCTTGTAAGTAGTGGGATCTATTGGAAAATGTTTAACAGGTAACATATGCTTGTCATTGATAGCAAGAATAGCAATGAAGATGGCATGGATACAGGAAGAATGTACAAAGGATTGTTGGCATGTTGTACAAGCAACGTAGACTTGTCATTGATGGCAAGTACAGTAGTGATGATGGCTAAAGTATAACAGTGGAGATGGCAGAATAAGAAGGATAGAATCCCTTGGGGATTCGGACGTGAAAGCTCAGGAGGAACAACGTCGAGGAGAAGCGCCACTGATCGTTGGATCCCATCCAAAATTCTCGACAGCATGAGGGCCGTCAGATCTAAAGAAAAACAAGAAGAGGGCGTTGAAGAGGAGAATAGATCTCAGCCGTTAGATTCGTGCACAGTGTCTGACCACCATTGGATCGGGGAGAACCTGCACGGTCTTTAAAGTGGAAGGAGAAGAGGGCGTAATCGCAATATGAAAAAATCGCGATGAAATCTAAGCCGTCAGATCAAGCTTTAATCTGGACCATTAATTCCAGTCAACGTCGGAGTTTCGGGGATCGCGTGTTGGAGATGTCAAATAAACAATACAACAAAAACCCTGAAATCGCGATGAAAGAAATCTCGACTGAACCTAAACCGTCAGATCAACATGTGATCTAGACCGTCGATCCAACTCACAACAACAGACCACGTCAGCTAGGGACACGTGGCACAACTAGGTAATGACAGGTGTTAGGCAGACTCAACACTTCAGGCATATGTAAGTCACGAATCAGAGTGACACGTGGTAGTATTTAACACGTGTCAAACCACGTGTGACGTTAGCAGAGTATCGGGGATCGGGACTTTGAAATGACAAAAACACTTGACCTCAAGAACCCCGATATCGCGATATGCGATTTCGCGATTTAATTGCAGCCGTTAAAGCAAGAATGAGATCTAGAACGTTGATTTTCTTCATCGGAGAATCGAGGATCGGGACTTTGAAATGTCCAATTCACTTGACAACAAGAACCCCGAAATCGTGATTGAATCTGGACCGTCAGATCCAGAAATGATCAGGACTTTTGATCACAGCCCGTATCAGAGTTTCGGGGATCGCGAATTCAAAAGGGCAAGAACACAATGAAAAAAGAATCCCGATTTCGCGATATGCGAAATCACAATTGAATCTGGACCGTTAGATCAAGAAATGATCTGGACCGTGATCTG
>JASDQU010314515.1:2997-13454 GCA_032191745.1 Picea mariana
ATGAGCGTAGCCGTCACATCTCTTCTCAGAGATAAATCTGTCACCATTCTAGTGAGTCTTGCACTCCGTATTTTTACAATTTCTTTACAATTCTTTCATTAATAAAAATCAAGTATTGATCTAAAAATTTTCATGAGTATTTCATTGTAATATCTTTGCTTTCATTTCATTCCGAAAATGATCCATATCAGTTAAACTTAATTGGGTATTCCAAAAATAACCCAGATCAATTAAACTTAATTGGGTGAAAGAGCATGGTCTAGTGTGATTTATATATGCATGTTATTATATTCTTGGTATTTATATTTTCTAACAGTTTAACTCATAAAAAATCACACCTCTTGTCTGATCTCTAGTTTAGCTATCCAGTGTCTAACCATCTCTACTCCAAAATTCAGCAACAGCATTGCCTTAAACCCTAACATCAATACACCCCAAAGCGTTTTTGATGAAGGGCACGTGAAACGCTCATATATAGTTATGGATAACCTAATTCGGCCAAACACTATCATCAATGTTTCAATGGATTCGGTTATTTTTTGGTGTTTTCAATTTTTCAGTCGATTCAGTTGCGGCCAAAACCCTGGGCACAACTCAATTTGAAAATTGCATTGTAGTTTTATAATGGTGAGACTCAATCCGTTGAGAGATTACAGAGGGAGGAATATAACGATCTAGCTCTTAATCAATACAAACGAAGAATAAGAATGATACATATATACAGTGATTCACGACATGGATGTTTTTTTTACTTGGAGAAAGCCCGTCGGTACAACCTGCAACATAAATCTTTGAATCAGTTGCTTTTCCGACTCGCTATTACATAATTTATTGGGCTCATGAATGTGATCTTCACAAGCTTTCTGAGACCAAGCCGGGATATTTCAATCTGAAATATGCATTATAATTTTTATATCGGTGAAACTCTATATCCAGCGAGATTGCAAAGAACGGAATATAAGGAATATTTGTGAATCAATAAAGACTAAGAAATATTTCAAGACATTGCTCTCCCACAGATATAACTTTGTTTTTGGAGTGGAAAACGTAAACAGACATTGCTCTCCCACAGATATAATGTTGTTTTTCTAGTGGAAAACATAAACGCATGGTGAATATTGGGATTCATCTGTATATTTTATTAGTTTTACTTAGAGAGATTGATGAGTTAGTTTGAGTGGTTAAGTATTGTAAATTACAAATAAGAAATTATGAAAATTCTTTAACTAATTATTTTTGTTTATATTATTGATTTTTTAATACCTCCTCATTGCCATCCTCATAATAACAAGAAAATATATCAAAATAATGATAATATAATAAACCAACTTAAATTTCAACATATTAATAAGTTTATGTTTTTATTTCTTTTTAATTTCTGTAAACATATAATAGATAAATAATTAAAATGGATTTATAATGGTTTTATGGTTATACAATTTTTAAAACATTTTATTCATTTCAAATTAATTCATTTTAAAAATAAAAATATTATTATTTTGTCATGAAGGTCCCTTAGCTCATCCTCCTTTTTGAGTTCTCATGGCAGATGCATTAACATCCCTTCTAAAAGAACTATATGCTCCTTTTCTTGGTCCAATTAGTGTCCCTTGTTGCAACCACCCTCCTAACCTAAATCATGGTATCACTTAGAATCCCTCTTTCTCCTCTTTTCCTTCACCAAGTTATTTAGAAAAACCCATCCTCTCCTTTCTCTTGTTTCCCCTCTTAGGTTCCAATGGTTCATACATTAACATCTCACCATGTGATTTCCCATCTTTCTGCTATCAGGGCTTCCCTTCCTATACCTAAACCTTCTAAATGGAACAAGTTTTGAAAGTATGAGATTCAATCTACACTCAAGTATCAAGCCATGAGAAGTCTTCTCATGATGGATCAATGTCTACCTTTGACTGAGGTCACTAGCCCCATTCCCCTTTAATTTGGACCTCGAGTGTTGTGTACTTATCACATGTCAAGMACCCTTTGGACCAAATATTACCATACATTGATGCCACAAAATCCTCTCTAAAAGAGATATATGCTCCTTTTCTTAGTCCAATTAGTGCCCCTTGTCGTAACCACAATCCTAACCTGAATCATGGAATGGGTTAGAATCCCTCTTTCTCCTCCTTAATTGCACGAGGTTACTTGGAGAAACCACTCCTCTCCTTGATCTTATTTCCTCACTCTTAGATTCTCATGCTCTCCTTTGCTCCTTTCTTTTCCTCTTGCCCACATTCTCTAAATGCTTAAAGAAATATCTTCTCTTTTCCAATCCTTTTATTGGTGTCTTGAGTTACATTATCTCCAAAAGGTTTTTGTACTTTAACATGATTAAATACTAAGTTTGATAAACCTCCATCTCATATGATACCTTTTTGAGGATAACTTAGGCCTTTTGTTTCTAGTATTATTTGAGAAATTGGTAACACCTTTATTTATCTAAACTCTATTTGTTCATTTATTGGTTTCCTTTCTCTTTGGTTGATTTGACATTGACTTGTTCTCTCTAGGTTGTTATCTTGAGTATGACCCTATTTGAGATGTCTCCTCCCTAGTTGGGACCGACCATTACACCCCTTAGTCTCCTCCATGAGGTGTTTACCTCGAAAGTTGCATCATATGTCCTATAGCTATGGGGACTCTTTGATTTTTTGACACTTCGTTCCTTTTATCTTATCTCTTTCCCATGTTGGTCCTCCTCAAGAGAATAATATCCTCTTGCAACCCAATTGGGTCCTTACTAACATATGTTTCATCTCATACGTGTTGAGTTAATGTTTCCACCTATTTTTATCACATATCTCTATGCTAGCATATAATTCGTATCTCATGTTGTTACCTTTATGACATATGTATCTTGATGCACTAACTAAGGCCTCACAAACATTACCATCTCATGCCTTCACCTGTACGTCACACCAACATTATTTCTTTATAGATATTTCCTTC
This sequence comes from Picea mariana, assembly GCA_032191745.1. Lineage (NCBI taxonomy): Eukaryota > Viridiplantae > Streptophyta > Pinopsida > Pinales > Pinaceae > Picea > Picea mariana. Next base: position 5,953 of record JASDQU010314515.1, read on the forward strand.
CTTAGTTTATCCCTAGAACTGTCACCTATCACTTGATGCCTACCTATACTCCATCCTTCTTTCCTACTCTTTTGTTTACTTCCTCTCCTTCAAGAGTTGGTTTCCTTACCTCTTCCTTGTTTGGGGCAATTTTTACAGAAATTTTAGTGTCCCTCGTCGCAACCACCCTCCTTACCTAAATCATGGTATCAATTAGAATCCTTGTTTATCCTCCTTTCCTTCACCAAGTTAATTAGAAAATACCATCCTCTCCTTTCTCTTCTTTCCCCTCTTAGGTTCCAATGGTAGATACATTAACATCTCATAATGTGATTTCCCATCTTTCTACTATCACGACTTCCCTTGCTATACCTAAACCTTCTAAATGGAATAAGTCTTGAAATTATGAGATTCAATGTACACTCAAGTATCATGCCATGAGAATTCTTCTCATGATGGATCAACACTTACCTTTTCCCGAGGTCACTATTCCCATTATTTCAATTTGGACCTTGAGTTTTGTGAACTTATCACATTTCAAGCACCCATTGGACCAAATATTACCATACATGGATTCCACAAAATCCCCTCTAAAAGAGATCTATGCTCCTTTTCTTGGTCCAATTAGTGCCCCTTTCCATAACCACACTCCTAACCTGAATCATGGAATGGGTTAGAATCCATCTTTCTCCTCCTTGATTACACCAAGTTACTTGGAGAAACCCCTCCTCTCCTTGATATTATTTCCTCTCTTTTAGCTTCTCATGATCGCCTTTGCTCCTTTCTTTTCATCTTGCTCACATTCTTTGAATGCTTAAGGAAAGATCTTCTCTTTTCCTATCCTTTTATTGGTGGCTTTAGTTACATTAGCTCCAAAAAGTTTTTGTACTTTAACATGATTAAATACTAAGTTGGATAAACCTACATCTAATATGATACCTTTTTGAGGATAACTTAGGCCTTTTGTTTCTAGTATTATTTGAGAAATTGGTAACACCTCTATTTATCTAACCTCTATTTATTCATTTATTGGTTTCCTTTATCTTTCATTGATTTTACATTTAATTGTTCCCTCTAGGTTGTTATCTTGAGTATGACCCTATTTGAGATGTCTCCTCCCTAGTTGGGACCTACCATTACACCCCCTAGTCTCCTCCATGAGGTGTTTACCTTGGAAGTTGCATCATATGTCCTATAGCTATGGGGACTCTTCCATTTTTTATTTAAGAATGACATGCATAAACCACAACAGACGGAATGACATGCATAAATCAACTCTAATCCCAAATATGCTATATAAATGAAATGGTAAAAAGACAAGGCCAAGAACCTACCTCATCTGGATGTTTGACGAAGACCACCATTGAGCACGCAACTCAAATCTTTATACCTGCAAATTGTCCTCAATAACCAAGATACACAAGCATATGGTGACAATATATAGTGTTAGAATATATATTATCATAATCCATTAACATACATGACAAATATGCCCATGGAATAATAATTAAAATATTTGCAAGATATCAATTGGACGAGAAAAGAGTATTTCTATTAAAATAATCAACAAAAATATATATGTGACAAACTTTTGTACTGACACATATCGGAACCGAGAAACTAAGTCCCTCTAGTTGAGCCTCCACCACTTCAATCATCCACCAAAGGTAAGATGATATAAAGGAGACAATGATATTCTCCATCGAAAATAAGGAGCAGATTGGGGGATGAACAAGGGGTTCAGACTTTCAAGGACAAAGGGATGCACACTCAATATGAGGTGCAATTTCTCCGGGGTGTCATTTCTCTCCTCTAAGGCTTGGATATGGCTCAATTTATATCCTTCAAATGGAAATAAAGGGCTGAGTCAGAGCGTTTCTAGTATATGGAAGGTCAAGGATCATGGATCTCGTGACATGGCATGGAAACCTGAAATAATTTTTAATTTTGAGCACCAAACCCAATGTACGCAGGTTGTAGTGGAGCAGCCTACGTATACGCTTTTTGTCTAACTGATAGGGCATGTATATGTGGGAAAATGTTCTTTTTTGGCTCTGGAAGGTACAAAAGGGGACTTCAAGTCTGCATAGGGAAATGGAAAGGCCATCTAAACAAGTTGCCTAGGGTGAGGAAAACTTTGTTGTAACAGATTCCCCCTAATGCGTGAGTTCAAAGGAGTATATGTGATGTCCAAAATACATTATAATTCCCATAAGTGGAGTAATGGAGAATCAACTGGAAGTGCTCGTTACTCATGAGAATATTCCAATCCATAATGACTTTGTACACATGTCTGCCAATATGAATTACACCGCAGATCCATGTGGAAATATACCAAATAGTTGTTCATGGCCATGAATAGGAAATACAAAGCAGACATATGCCATAGGCTGTCATAGCCACAAACAAGGCATAATGAAATCTAGTTTCAAAATCAATCTGAAGATATTTGTATACAATGGAGTATAATATGATCTCCCATGATCACTGAATTCATATAGGTATTGGTTTAATAAAAGAAAACAATAGATTAGGAAAGTTGTTACTGTAAGCTGGAGGCCTTCTACACTATCTGTTGAAGGTGCAAGTCTACATCATGTGAATAGAGGATTTGAGGTTGAACACAATAAGACTTTGTTTGATTACTGGTCATTAAGGTATACCATTAACAAACACAAGACTACCTACCGATAATGAAAGTAAGTTTCAAGTAAACAAGTACATTCTATAAGTGTGAATAAGGGTGTTGAGGTCGAACACTTAAAGAATCCATCGATCAAGAGACATTGATGTATTACCAACTGTCAATGGCGGGAGAACTTTCCATTGATGAATGCAAGCCTCTAGGTACTCATAGGACTCTAGGCCTCATTTCCAGAATATATGAGCTGAATTCGATGGAAAGAGACCCACTGAAAGAAGAGCATTAGGGCATCTCTCATCAATCAACACGAGGTACAAAGAAATAGACTGATGATTAGGAGGAGCTTGGATGAATAGGATGTTTGTGAACCAACGACCCTGTGCGTCTCTCACATGCACCAGATGCAAGTAGTGCACAAAAGAGACCCTCTGAATAGTATCCAATAAGAAAAACTGCTGACAAGGGTGAGGAATGTTGGATTACTGAGAGGGGGGGTGAATCAGTAATAGATCAATTTAATCCTTTTTAACCATATAATCCAAGTGTTATATCAATGAAGCATTATCATCCAATAACTGTAGAGTAAATAAGAAATGAACAAATGAACAAACATACACATACATAGTACACTGATGTTTTATGTGGAAACCCAAATCAGGAGAAAACCACAGAATGTTTTTTCTTATATGTCTTAAAGAATTACATTCATTGGAAGCACCAACTTCCTTTTTTTTCCAGCTACAACTGGAAGGAGGCTCCAACCCCCTAGTTTCTCAGGCTACAACCTAAGGGAAGCTCCAATGACGCAAACGCGCCACCCAGGGCACGTCCGCTCCCACGGGACCTTCTCTTCCTTCGGCCCGAAGAGATGAAACGCTCTTCAAATCCCTTATCAGGACTTTCCAACACCCACAAGATTCTCTTTATGATCTCTCTTTGTTATATCGGGAAATCGGGCCTCGCGTGATCGCGAGTCCTGCAGCACCAGATCGGGTCTCACAAATCCCCGAGCCTAATGAATATTCTCCAAGCTTTCCTGCTCCTGTTGGAAACTTCCCTGTTGGGAAATCGGTACTTACGAGGTCGTGAATCACTCACCTCATGGATCTCCCATTCCCGATGGCTCAGTCAACGCTAACCTTCTCCCACTTTATCGAGACTTTGGCTCTCTCACGACTTCGCTAATCGCGACTCCTAGCACTCGGTTCTCCAACTCCCGAGTCCCGATGTGCTGAGATGCTGATACTCTCCCTGCGAGGATTGACCTTCCGACACTTGTCCTCCACTACGATCCTTAACCCCGTCAGGAAATCGCGTATCGGGATATCACGATTCCCGTTGTCATGTGCACGGGAATTTCAATTCCCCGATCCCCGACTCTGCGGGATCTCCTACCACATGTCCCTGCTGTTGGATGGCTCTGATCCTATCAGGAAATTGCGGATCGCGATTCCTACATACGAGAGTTTCTATGTCTTCGAAAACCCCGATTCTCTGACGAACTGAATCCCGACTCTCCTCCTGATGTCTGATGCATGTCCTCCCGAGATCAACGGCTAGGATCCTTTCTCGAGATTTCGAGAACCACAAGATCTTGATTCCCTGCCTTAACAAAAACCTCGATGACTCTGATATCTCGATGAATTCTTTGGGACTCTTCCTCTGCACACTAGGGCTTAACCCCGACGCAACTTCTCGAGATCTAACAGCTGACGGGATTTCGTCAATCTTCTTCTGCGAATCCCAACCGTCGATTCCTTTCCTCTCTGAAGATTTCTTGAGAATGGCTAAGTATCCCTTCTCAGAACTTGTCCTCTAACACCTGCACTTGCATTTCCTACTCAAACCTTCCTCGGCACAAACTCTTGTGCTCTACTTTAATGATGTCATGAAGGTGCTATACCTCCTGAGCTTTTCCACTCTGACTCTTTCAGAGGAACTTGCGCCCAGTCCTTGTGCTCAACATTCAACAACTTCCCGAGTGTTGAATCCTTTCGACTCTGCGCACTCCTGCAACAACAGTCTTTGATTTCCTTTTCTCAGATTCACAAATGAGACTTCCTCTTCAGCCTGCACACTCCTTGCACGGCTTCAACAACCCACTCTCACTTCTGGGCGAACGAGAACAAAAGTTAAACTACCTGAGTCTCCATCAACGCACTCCTTGTGGATGATTTCGACTGCACACCTTGCAGGAATCTCCTGACTCAGATAGAGAAACAATTGAAACTCATTCCATCTCCCCTTCAGACTTCAGGTTGAACCATGAAATCACATGCACAACATATAAAAACAAATGCATGACAAGAAAGAAACATTCATGAGCATAACATCAATATACAGAGAAAACAACACAAACCATGAGTTTGAATCAAAGCTTCTCTCTATTAATTCAAATGCCTGTACATGGGTGTTATTCATACACTATTCTCTACTTGCTCTGCTTGCTCTCTTGCTTTCAATATGTTACAATAATACAATGAGGGTGTCTATATTTGTTTTCCCTCTTGGACTCTATGCTATCAAATCTCAAATTAAAATCTACCTACCAGCATTAACTAGATTAAATGCCTCCTATCTACCAAAGGACGAGAGCTTAAAGGCTCAAGGCCCAATACAATATACAAATGCACCTTCATAAATGGTTCATTAAAGACTTGCGCTACAATCCCAAAGCACTTCAAAAATTTTGGGTTTGTTTATCCAGCTGATCTCCGCTTAATGTGCTGGCTCGCTTGATGAGCTGGCGATGCTCCTGCATCATACTCCTCGGCTTGAAAAATTTCACGGGCTCCTGTCCATGAGCTCCTGCACGGTCTATCCATGCTTTTGTATTTTGACTTCAGTCTCCCAGCTGACATCTTCCACTGGATGGTTCTTCCATTTGACCAGATACTCGAAGTATTGCTTTTGCCTGGTCTTTTTCCTCACTCTCTTGTCAAGTATACACTCCATCTGTGGCTTCTCTGCAATTGGCATCTGCTTCTGCCATTGGACCTCTGGTTGTTCATCACTTCCAGTTCCTGCTTCCTCAGCCTTATATGGATATAAGTCTACAACATTTAATGTCAGAGATATTCCTATCTCACCTGGAAACTCAATTTCATAAGCGTTTTCTCCTAATTTTTTTAGGACTCTGCATGTCCCAATTTTCTTCATTTTTAGCTTATTGTATGTTCCCCTTGGGAACCTTTCCTTCCTCAGATGTGCCAGAACTAGATCACCAACTTCGAACTGAAGTTGTCTCCGATGCTGATCCGCTCTGCGCTTATACTCCTGGTTTGATTCCAGCAATCGCTCCTTCACCCTGCTGTGAAGTTCTTTCATCACCTTTGCGAATTCTTCAGTGCTTGCACTCTTAGTTATTATATTCTCTAAATCCCTCAGTTCAGAAACTCCTCTTGGCTTCCTTCCATATACAATCTCAAATGGAATTTTGCCTGTGCTCCTGTTCACTGAGTCGTTGTATGTAAACTCTACTTGCGGTAATATGCTATCCCAACTGCTATGGTGCTCTGTCACCAAGCTCCTCAACAAGTCTCCCAGACTTCTTTTGACCACTTTTGTTTGTCCATCCATCTGAGGATGATAAGCTGAACTAAACATCAAATTAGTCCCTAGCTTCTTCCACAATGTTCTCCAGAAATGCCCTATGAATTTTGTGTCTCTGTCCGAAACTATGCTTTTCGGCAATCCACGAAGTCTAACGACCTCCTTGAAAAACAAATTTGCGATATGAGTCGCATCGCTGGTCTTCTGGCATGGGATAAAATGTGCCATTTTGGAAAACCTGTCAACCACCACAAAGATCAAATCATGTCCTCTTCGCAATCCCAATACAAAATCCATGCTTATGGCCTCCCATGGCCCTTCTGGTATGGGTAATGGTTGATAGAACCCCGCATTCTGCTTCCTGCCCTTTGAATGCTGGAAAATTCTACATCTGTCGACAAACGTCTTGACTTCTGACTGCATCCCTGGCCAAAAGTGTGCTTCGCTCAGCTTTTCAAATGTCTTGTCATGGCCAAAATGTCCTGCCAATCCACCACTATGCTTTTCTTTTAGCAGATTCTCCCTCATGGAGCAATTTGGAATACACAGTTGATTGCCTTTGAACAACAATCCTTCCTGCATCATATAATCTATCCATGGGCTTCTATCTCTGAGAACTGGATTCTCAGCTGCTTCATATGCCTCTACAAAATCTGCATCCCCTACATACATGTCCCTAAGATTTTCAAAACCCAATGTTTTGACTCGGAACTCCTACAGCAACAAACACTTCCTGCTCAAAGCATCAACCACTTTGTTAGCAGTACCTGAAATGTGTTTAATTACAAATGTAAAATTCTGCATATACTCTACCCATTTAGCATGTTTCTGATTCAACTTCTCCTATTGAGTCACAAACTGTAATGCATGATTATCACTATACAAAACAAATTCTTTCGGGATCAAGTAATGCCTCCATTTCTTCAACGCCTGTATGATAGCATAAAATTCTTTGTCATACGTGGAGTACTTCACTTTTGCATCATCTAGCTTCTTGCTGAAATATGCAATTGGTCTGTCCTCCTGGCTCAAGACCGCTCCTATGGCAAAGCCACTGGCATCACATTTTACCTGGAACAGTTTCGTAAAATCCGGCAACACCAAATCCGACTGTTCCGTGATCTTTTGTTTCAACATGTTGAAACTCTTCTCTGCCTCTTTAGTCCAATGAAAATATTTATGTCTTTTCTTGACAGTATCCATCATCGCTGGGCTAATTCCATTGAAATTCCTGATGAATTTTCGGTAGAAACTATCCAGTCCATGAAAACTTCTCACCTCGAAAATATTTCTCGGTGATGGCCAGTTTTTAATTACCTCCACTTTA
>JASDQU010314516.1:824-11992 GCA_032191745.1 Picea mariana
GCCTACAAATTGGCCCTTCCATATACTTCCAAAATCCATCTGGTGTTCCATGTTTCTTGTTTGAAGAAAGTGGTGGGACGAAATTGCAGGGTCCAAACAATCCTTCTAAAATTAGATGAAGAAGGCTCCAACCAGAAGTAGTCCTCAATACACGTGAACGTCAGTTGCGTGGCAGCAATATCAAGGAAGTGTTGATCAAGTGGAAGGACACATCACCAGAGGATGCGACTTGGGAACCATCGACCATACTCCAATAGTTTTTGCATCTTCAAACTTGAGGACAAGGTTGTTTTTAATTTAGGATTTGATCCTAACCCCTCTTCATGGGTCATTAGTTAGTAGGATATGTTTTCTATGTAATAAAGGTTGACATTAGTTAATAAGGCCTATTAAATAAAGGAGAATAAGTTAATGTAAGAATACCTAATAGAAGTTTTCACTTCTAGAAAGATCTTCCTCTAAAAGTTTCCTTAGAAGGTAGAGTCAGTATAAATAAGAGTAGGAGGTATTGGATACTTTTGTCTTGGAGATTATTGTAATAGAGATATGCTTTGTTGGAGGTTTCCCTCTCGAAGAGGCAAGTGAACATTGCTATCTTTAATAAAGGTGCTCTTTTTGGTGYTATTMTGGTATTTTTCTASATATAATCTTGTTGTTTCATTACTGCTTGCTAAATATTTATGTTCTTCATAATATAATTTATCTGGTATATTGCAAACTRAATCAACCTTCAAAGCKACAATAGACTTGATCAAGAAACATCCCATTCATCCCACCAAATTCCATACTATGATCCARACATYCATGGMTAMTCTAATGAAATATATGTAGACTCTCAGTGACAACATAGCCATGCATAAGGTTGTTGTCYASGAATGGMCATACCACTAGATCATAGCACTTTACGATCAATTTTATATGTGTATCGCCTACATTCAAGATAAGGACACATGAACAAGACGTAGAAACAAATTTGAATTTACTATCAACTACATACAATTTTGTCTTTTTCCTAACCACATTCAATTTTGTCTTCATCCTCACACATGTCAAGCAACTACYAAGGGGATTTGAAAAAAATTGTAACTACTTCTTGAGGAATGMAAGAAGTCRKTTTTATGAGTTAGCAATAATTGTATAAATATAGGGAGAAACCCATTTTGAAAGGGCTCTTTAAGATGATACACTCTAGAAACTATTATGGAGAAAAAACTTAGTTAACTAATATTGAGAAGCCCCGAGGGCCAAATTTTGATAGAGAGAAGAACTTATGTTTATTGTGGTTTGATGTGAACTATTTCTAGTAGAATGTTTGCTACTCACATGAACTGTAAGGACATGCTTTGTTTATATACTTTTGTGATGCAACCTATGTTACTCCTGCAATTTTGGTTATTCTTTCTTCTACCTAATATTATGAGCATATGAGTTGTTGATGTATGAAGAAATATGATTTAGACTTTTCAGGTTATATATATGTATGCATGTGTTTCTAACTTTGCACCTTCATGACAACTATCTGATTGGGGTATTTGAATAGTTCAGTTTCATTTCAACTCATACGGTTACTATAGTTCGCTCCTAGCTAGGATATGATAGATTAGAAGTGGATTAGATTTATATTACATATTTACATAGTCTTCATCTACATCTTTTGTTTTCATAACCATCCATATTTTCACCCTCACAACTAGTAATGGCAGTCGAGCTAGAATCTGGACGGGTCTCCTAAACCAGAAGGTGCATATTCTAATTGGGGTTGTGTATCGGGGAGTACCCCTTATTGTTGCTAGGATTTTTTGTCCCATCAACATGATCAAAACACTAAATATTTCCACAGACAAACCAAAGCCAAACTCTGGAGCAACAATATTAAAGAAATAAAGATAGTGGAGGGAGAGGTAGTCACATCTTTTGACCAAATCAAGATAGTGGAGAAAATGTTAGAAATCATATGTAATGACCCTTCCTACTATTGTCACAATTTTTCCTTATTGTTGTAGCATTTTAAGTGAATTTCTGGGTGACGACTTTCATCAAACACTTAGGCTATAGGTTTTATTTCATTGTAAATTCCTTTGTTGTTGCTATTGTATTTTATAGTTTGTTGGTTTAGTTTCCTTATTGTAGTTTGTGAAAGTGTAACACAATGAATTGGTGTCTAATATGTTATTTATTGCATATATAAAGAGAACATGAATACAATAGATGGAAGCCTCAACAATCCACTATAACAGAAAACATAAATATCATATTTGGGATTGATTTACGAATAGGTTGACCTCACAATTGTATGGTTGCAATAAATATGAGTGTATAAGAATGGAATAATAAATATGTTGTTTTTGAGATGAAACTACCCTCTCCAAGCTACCCACGCAACCAATGATGACAGAGGAGGACTCTACAACACTCACTCGGCCTCCAAACTGATAAATCGACCCAATCACCAGGTAATATTTTCCAAACAAGAAAGATCATTTCCCAACAGTAATAAAATACAACCCAACTTCAAGATATTTTTCCCAAAAATAAGACTCAGCCCTCACAAGAAGAAACTCGGCCTGCCAATGGAGAAATTTATCCCAACCCTTAGGAAACTATGTTTTCTCACAGTGAAAATATCCCTCCTCAAGCAAATTGATCCCTGGAATGAAATCCAAGCTTCCTAATGATGGAATATCGGCCTCCTCAAAAGAATTCGACCCATACACCAACAAAACTCAACGACAAATGATAAAACTCAACCATTGGAATGAGAAACTCAACCATAAATGAGAAATCCCAGCCACCAAGTGATAAAATACATCACAATGAAGCACGATGAAAAGATATGAGTGATATTCTCTCCACTACCATCTAGGGTGGATGGTCTGACCACTGAAACCAATCTTCCTCTCTAGGGTTTTTCATCCCAAGAGCCAAAAGCCACAAGAGCTCCGCAAATTAATTTTTAGAAAAATAAAAAAGCATAATGGCCAAGGGGTGAGCCCTCCTCCTCTTATAACTCTTCATTCACCCTTTGTTGACCCTTTTAACTTAAAATATTAAAGTGACATTTCTAATGTTTAATAGACTACTAGTCACAATGTCACTTAATAACCCTTTTCCCATTTTCCTAATGGCACTTTAGAAATATAAAATTTTAGGCCTAAGTGACATCAAATAACCACCTTTACCCCATTTTCTTTTCTTTCTATAACTTACAAGATTTTGTAAGGCTACAACATCATCCACCTGGAGTGATCACTTGAAAATGGACATCACAGATTTCCCTTCCTGAGATTACTTTCCCTCAAGAAACCACAAACCAAGGTGCTGCAAAATATGCTCTCTCTTCCATGTGGCATCCTCTACCGACCAATCTCTTCACCTGATACGGTACTCCCTGATCACTTTGCTCCTCAATTTCCTCTCTCGAGCATCCAAAACCTCATCGGGAGTCATTATCATCCATCCCCTCTCATCTAGTGGAAGTAACTAAGTGGTAGAACGTGGCCCCAATGCCTTCTCAAGTCATTATACATAGAGGATACTACGAATTCAGATACACTCTGGAAACTCTAGATCATAAAATACCTCTCCGACTCTCTGGATCACTTTATAGGGACTACAGAGGTGTGACCTCATCCTCTCAGCGCCACCTCTCCTTAATGGAAATGGTCTATGTGGATGCACCCTCAATAAAACCACGTCCCCAATATCAAAGTTGTGCTCCACCCTGTGCTTGCTTGTATACATCCTCTGTTGAATATGGGTGGTCTGCAACCTATCATGAGTGGTGTCACAAAAATTCTCACCTAAATGTAACCATTCTGTCCATGACCTCACATATTCATGTAGATACCTCTCAACCCATTGGTTCACCATCTCTTCCTAACCATATGTCTGAGGGTAGAAACTAGTACTGGAAGTCAAACCTGTGCTTGCAAATCTGAACATCTCCTGCCAACATACGCTAAGAAACCTACTATCTTGATCACTAACAATGACTCTGGGATTCTCATTAACTCTACACATCTCCCCAAGAGATGCCTTTGTCACTCATTTGGCCCCATACTTAGAAGAAATCACTGGGAAGTGGGTGAACTTTGATAACTGGTCAATCCCTTCACACATACAATTTGCACTATGCACCCTCGGTAAAATTGTAATGCAATGTAACAACATGCCCTCCCACCTTGGCCCTGAAATGGGAAAAGACTGCATCAACCCTGTTGGATGAGTGTGCCCCGAACTACCCTGCTAACAAGTCGTACACTCCCCCATATGTCCCAAGACAATGTCCGCAAAGTCCCTCCATGCGAACCTCTCTCAGATTTTCCTATAAGTGGTAAAGTCACCAGGGTCCCAAACTATCCTGTGAGATGTGAAGCACCCTATACCCATAGCGTTGATCTGCAAGGTGCTAACACAAAAACCCACCTGGCTAACCTTGATAAGATAAGCAATCCTAAGTTGTAGAAACTCGGTCAACTCCCCATAAGACCGCTCCTTCAAACAACCAATCCTATGTGCCCTAGGAGTAAACTTTGGAAAGCGAAGACTGGCCATCTCATGTGTATCGGTTTCCGAGCTATCAAAAATTGTAATCCCATGGTCCCAAGGTAATATTCGTGATGAACCATCATGTTGATGTTACACCCCTCTGGTCATAACCATTTGATCGCCATGTTCAGGTTGTGCTCTATTCTCTTGGACCCCCAAGCTGAGGTCCCTGAAAGGATTGAACTCACTATCCTGGATCATGTCTCACTAAGGCATCTCAGTGAATTTAAAGTCTTCCAACCTACGGATAGACTCAATCCTGGGTATCATGAGAGAAAATCTACCTTGCCATGTGGAACCAAGCTCAAGAACTCCTTCTGAAGAAGTCTATCACTCTGATGAATGTCAGGATCCCACCACCAAATTGGAAATCCACCACTCCCAATGCCTGTTAAAATATTTGTGAACCGATCCAATAGAGTCTGGATCTCCTCATGTGTACTCTTCACACTAATCACATGGTCCAAATGAAAGACCTTTATCATGGCCACAATTCCCCCTATCTCATCCAATTGGCTCCAATGATCCTCTCTTGTCCTATTGTATACCATGAGGGAATCAAATAACAACAATAGGTGCCTCTTCCACTACCTAAAAAATTGGAAAGTGTCTAGTGCATTGGTCAACCCCAAGGGCATGACCAAGAAATCATAATGAATTCAGGAAGCATACATGTGAGTATCCTGCTCCATGTCCCTCGAATGATGATATCCCATATGAAGATCAATCATCGAGAGATATACTACTCTTTGAAGCTCACCCATCCCCTCATTGATCCTGGGTAAACCAAACTCAATGGTATGCTCAAGGTCTCTGTCGAGAGGTTTCCCTAGAGGAAATGCTTCAAAACTCCATTGTACACAATCGTGTGTCAGTGTATACCCCTATATATTGATGCATGTCATTGTATCCTCCTATATCATCCAGTATCCTATATGCATTACTATATCCAACACTCTACTGATGTCAATTGAACCTGTATACCAGAGTGTGTCCATATATGTCATATACATTTCCACCCAATCCATGGATGCATACACTTCTTTGTTGGCTAGTCCACAAGGAATGTGCTCAATTATCTTCTTTGCAGCCAAGCCTTGAGATTTTAATGGGCTCTCCAAAAGAAACAACTCATGATATTCACCATGCAAAACATGAGCATAATCAAAACCCTTTGAGTCATGACTCTCCTCAAGTACCTGCAACTCTGAATGCTCCTCATACGATATAGTTGCAAGAGGCTCCTCCCTCAAACCATGAGTGCCACTCACACCCTCATGTGTCATGGCTGCCAAAGGTGATTGAGTTTATGTTGTAAGTGATGAAGAGCGTGCCAAACTCAACTAGTAACAAAGCTCCTCAACCTCCCTTTCCATGTCTTCAATGAACTTGAGAGCAAGATCCCTATCCATGAACAACTGTAAGTAATATAATTTCATTTCTTCTAGTGCTTCTTTTATTATGCACAATTTCACACTAGTGACTCCACTTGCAACTCTTTTTTGTCTCTCCTCCATCTGGGTTTTCCAAATAAGAGCTTCAATAAATCTATAAGCACCATGTGCCTTTATCAACACTTGTACAATTTGTTCCTCTCTAACCATTAATTGATCCTCCAAATCATGTAATGCTAAGGGACTTTGTTCAATTTCGTCCAAGTGGTATGGGATGTCACACAGTAGATTTTTTTATTTTCTTTCATCTATAAGAATACTATCCCCATCAATAACAATTGACTCACTAGATGATACCATGCAATCTTCACTTACTGTGCATTGACCTATCAAATGATGGGACTCATTTGCACTATCACCACCATACAAAATCTTTTATTTGTTTTCACGTCCAAAATCGGCCTCTCCTTTGTCATCCTCCATGCATGGATCCTGATAAGATGGATTTGTATCCCACAATAATTTTCCAAATACCCATCCTTCATCCTATTTAGGTACAATCATGCCTGCATCATCATAAGTATCATAGGTTGGATAACGCGTTGAATCCTCCTCATATTTAGGTGCTATCACACCCTCATAACCATAAGCATCACTACTAAGGTGTGATGTTGAATCCTCAACATTGGTTGATTGGGACACTTCACCATATGCTCCATCAACCCATCCATCATGTGCGCTAGTGTTATGGGCCTGATAAGACAACACTAAAGGTGTACTAGATGTTTTTGTGCCATCATCCTCATTATTCACATCCTCCACTTGACTAGATGCATGCAAGTCCACCTAAGATTCTGCCAAACCCCCATCACAAGGTGAGTTTTTGGCTTCATCAGCCTTTCTAGATTTCAATTTTTTTCCCTTCTTCTCAACTGATAAGCATGGATCCTTCCACATATGGTGCTCTAACAACCTTGTCAAATTCTTTTGATATCACTTTATGGCTTTCACAATTTCTATTGTGACTTCCTCCTTGATTCCTTGCTACCACTACTGAAATTTGAAAAATTTAAGTGTTGGTCACTCAATTAATGAAATCTGAAATGTAATTATTCTAAATTCCCCTCAGGATGATAGAAAAACCAACTATGATACCACTATAATGACCCTTCCTACTACTATCACAAGTTTTCCTTATTGTTGTAGCAATTTAAGTGAATTTATGGGTGACAACTTTCGTCAAACAGTTAGGTTGTAGGTTTTATTTCACTATAAATGCCTTTGTTGTTGTTGTTGTATTTTATAGTTTATTGGTTTAGTTTCCTTATTATGGTTTGTGCAAGTGTAACACAATGTATTGGTGTTGAATTTGTTATTTATTKCAYATATAAAGAGAACATGAATACAATAGATGACAACCTTGACAATCCACTATAACAGAAAACATAAATATCAGATTTGGGACTGATTTATGAATAGCATGACCTTACARTTGTATGGCTGCAATAAATCTAATCATATAAGAATGGAATGATAAATTTGTTGTTGTTGAGTTGAAACTACCCTCTCCAAGCTACCCACATTGTTAGCGATGACAGAAGAGGACTCTATAGCACTCACTTGGCCTCCAAAATATAAATCAGCCCAGCCACTAGGTAATATCTACCCAGCAAGAAAGATCGACTCCCAACAACAAGAAAATACAGCCCAACTTCAAGATATTTCACCCAACAAGAAAACTCGTTCCTCAAAAGTAGAAACTTGACACCCAAATGGATAAACTTGACCCAACCCTTAGGAAACTCGGTCTACTCATAGTAAAAATTACACTCCTCAATAAAATCGATCCCTACAATGAAATCCCAGTTGCCCAATGATGGAATCTCGGCCTCCTCAAAAGAATTTGACCCATACACCAACAAAACTCAACCACAAATGATAAAACTCAGTCATCGGAATGAGAAACTCAACCACAAACAAGAAATCTTAGCTGCCAAATGATAAACTCCATCGCAATGAAGCACGATGAAAATATCTKAGTGRTCTTCTCTCCAYRACCAACTAGGGTGGATGGTCTCACCACCAAAACCAATCTTCCTCTCTAGGGTTTTTCATCTCAAGAGCCAAAAGACACAAGATATCTTCAAATTCATTTTTAGAAAAATAATAATGCATAATGGCCAAGGGGTGCACCCTCCTCCTCTTATAACTCTTCATTCACCCTTCCTTGACCCTTTTACCTTTGTGTGACCCTTTTAACTTAAAATATTAAAGTGACCTTTATAATGTTTAATTGACTCACTTAATAACCCCTTTTCCCTTTTTCCTAATGTTACTTTAGAAATATAACATTTTTTATCTAGGTGGATATTGGTGGCCACCCACCTATTCCAAATTCCACCTGGCCCATCTGGATATATTTCAGTTCAACACGTTTCTCTGTAATGGGGAAATTTCTTTGTAATTATGGGTTTTGCACTTACAAGGTTGTCTTGGAGCCCTACATAGCATCTAGGTGGATATTGGTGGCTGCCCATATATTCCAACTGGCTTATTTTGGAATTTTTCATGTCAATACATCTTTTTGTACTTCCATGGTTGTTTTTGGGCTCTAAACAATGTTTTTTGGCTTTCCATAGTAAAATTGTAGACATAGTTATATTTTTATGGAATAATGTGTAGGTCTCAAAAATACCTTTCCAACGGTCTATCACACGCCTAAAACGGAGATCGTATGCAAAAGTTACGACCTTGGGAAATTAATGTACTAACTTACCCCAACGGGGCCCACATGACTTTTGATGCTTCATCTCCTAGGGTTAGGGTTTTGGATTTCTAGGGTTTTGGCATTCATGTTTATCATAAAAAGGACTTCAGATCCTCATTGTAATCATCTTATTGTGAATGAGTGTATCCGCCGCATCTCTTCTCAAAGATAAAGCTGCCACCATTCTAACGAGTCTTGTTCTCTGTATTTTTACAATCTTTATTCATTTCTTTCATTAATAGAAATAATGTATTGTTTTATTTCGTTGTTTTTGACAATTTGTATGTGTATTTCATTGTAATATCTCTTATTTCATTTCATTCCGAAAATAATCTGAATCAGTGGTATCAGAACATGCTGCTCTTAATCGTTTTTCAGTGCATGTCCCCGACGAGGTCCGAGTATAGCAAGTTGGATCTCAAGCTTGTTTCTCTTGAGAACAACTGCTCTCGCACGCCCAAGAAACCCTCTATGTTGGCAGAAAAAGAAAAAAGGTGGAGCAGAAGATTCTATTAACGTGTTGCTTGAGAATAACTCTGTAGGAGTTAAAATAATAATAATTATGGGGCTTGACCGCACCCTTCTTTGTGACTTAGTCCATTGGGTTCCTCTCTTCATTCTGATCGCAGTGGTAGCCTTCACTTTTAACCCCTTTTTTTCGGACCCAACCCTTTCTGGGAAACCCTTATTTTTGACCTATCCCATTGCAATCCTCTATTTTTCCAGATCACACTGGTACCTATCATTTGTGTGGCCCATATTTTCTATCCTGATCCCTCATCTGCTACCTAAGTTTCCCCAATGCTGACCACCCGCTCTTAGAGACAAGAATATTGGGAGTCTAAGGTGTTCAATCGAGAACAACAATTGTCCTCATCAACACACAAGTCCAAGATTCCATAATCACAACAATACAAGAAGCCATTCATGCAACCATGCATCATATATTCAAGGGTAAGAATGTTGAGCCCAATTCAGAGGACCCTCAATCCTCCCATTATGAGAATAATCATTCATCCTGCTTCCCTTGGGGTTCTCCACACTCTTGGAATAAGGTGCCCAAAGTTGACATGCATACATTTTATGGATCCAAACTATCAGGGCAGATTTCTCAAATGGAACAATACTTCTCTCTTCACGATATCCAGGATGATGAGACTAAACTCGATGTAGGGGTTTTGTACTTGGATCAAGAACGTTGGCAGTGACATAAAAAATGTTATCCAGGACTACCCACTTGGAACATGTTCACTAAAGCAGTTTGTGCCCGTTTTGATAGGGAATCACATTTTTTGGGAAGGCTCACTAAGCTACACCAAATGAGATTAGTCTCAGACTTCATCATGATATTTGAATAGTTGGCTATCTCAACTGAGGACTTATCTCATGAATTTTCCCTTGAATATTTTATCAGTGGCTTAAAGGAAGCCATCAGAGCTCATGTGAGCATGCATCATCCTACTACCTGGTTGCAGGAATTCCAATTAACACTAGAAGAATAGACCATCCTTCAGGCTCTATCCCTGAAGCCTACATTCCCCAACCATCCTCGCCTCTGGGATAACCCAGCTCCAAAACAAACCTTAAAGGTCCAAAATGTCTCTCCAACAAAAATGGTGGAGTGTCGCAACAAAGGAATTTGCTATTACTGTGACGAAAATTACTCATCGGGACATAAATGTAGGGAACAAAAGTTCTTCCATATTGATGCATCAACTTCATCTTCCTATCGAGACATGCCATCAGATAAGACTACTGACCCAGAGGATGCTCAATCAAGTGTTCACGTCAGAGAATCCATTGTATTCCTTGTTGAACTAGAGGAACTTATCATATTACTTCATGCACTTTAGTGTATTTCAGCCCCACAAACATTGAAGATCAAGGGCTACATCAAACATAAGTCGGTTTTGGTCTTTATTGATAGTCGTAACACGCATAATTTTATTCACCGCGGGCTTGTTGAGGAGATCCATTGTTTTGTATGCCCTCTTTCTAATTTTCAAATCTTCATCGCTAATGGGGGTATGATGAAGTGTGGGGGTTGTTGTGAGAATTTCAAAATCCAAATGGGGAATTATCATCTGAAAACCCACATGTTCTTTATTTACATGGGGGTTGTGATATTGTATTGGGCGTGGAATGGATTTTCACTCTAGGATGAATAACAATGGATTATCAAGAATTATATATGAGATTCACCCCCAAGAGGCTCACACCTGTACCCTCTGAGGTCTCCAAGCAGGTTCCCCTTAAATAATCATCTCTCCCAGGATGGACAAAATGTCGAAGAAAGGCCACCATGGTGTGACTGCTCAATTTCATGCCATCTAGGTCACTGATCAAGCCTCTCTGGTAGTTCCTCTGTGGTATACCTAGGGAGTTAATATGGGATACCTAGGGAGATACCTAATGGGAATGTAGTTATGTGTTATTAGTGGAAGTCATTTAATATATGG